>JADWOT020000083.1:0-35157 GCA_036345935.2 Taenia hydatigena | reverse complement strand
GGTCTTCTATGCAGCACTCCAAAGCCTTCCCGAGCAGGTCACCACAATTAAATGGCAAGCAATTTAAAGGCTAAGCTGTTGGCTACAATGATATTTGAACCTAAGGAAACAATTTTGATTCTTGGGGTGTAAATGAGAAATAGAGCGGCGAAAATTATTGTCCGGAGTTAACAATATTTGGAAGCTCAAGATCGGGTCCTTGTCAAAAATGGTAGTTTTGAGGTATTTTAAGGCTGATGTGGAAAACTTCATACTAAAGGATCAACTGCGCCTGTTTGACTCAGTTGTCGATCTCATCAATTTCAAGTTGACAATAAGTTTTCATATCGTTTCCTCTCCAAAATTGCTGGTTATTTCGAAGTGTCAAAGAGCAATTAGAGACGCCACAAACTTTCGATTGTGACCTCCGTAGCTATCGTCAGTCGGCTGTACTGTATCGCCTTAACAGATACATCGGTTTGGTCCCCAATCGCACAAACAGCTTATCCACACCCAAAATGATTTGATTGAGGATGATGCCATTTGGCTAAGGATGGTGGTGAACATATTGATGGCGCTCGTCCAGTCACATGGCTTGAGCATACCGCTTGTCACTTGGAAGCTCACTTTTGCAAGCACAAATTGCTGGCAGTTACTTTAATTACCTAAGTGCAAAGTAACTTTGCCATGGGCAGGTTTGGCCTCACGCAGCATCGAAATTGGGTACACAGGGTGTCAATATTGCAGGTATATGGCTAACAGAATTGAATTTGAGGCCGCAGGTTTATGCCTAATTTTGAAATTATGGAATGACAGAATTAGCTAGCCCTTGATGCAACGACAATATTGCAGGCAAACATCTCATGTAACTGGGCCAAACACAGACTTGGAAGCTGTTAGAAGAAAAAAGATCGGAGTCCTTCACCTTTCAGGATGTTATAAGCAGCTGCGTATTCTGATTCGGATTTACCAATTCTTTTCTTTTGCCAAAATTAAAAACCACTTAGTTTGGTTAGTAGGAGTGGTGATGCTTTGAGTAGCATAAGTTTAAAGTATTTGATGAGAGACGCGTACTTCTTTTTCAAGTAAAATGATATCAGTAAGTCTTTAGCTAAACTAGTTCTGAGAGAATAAGCGGTGAAGCAAGAACATTTAAAGCAAACTTGCTAAATGCCACTCTTTAAGTGGATGTCATCCATTTTAGAATCCTTAACAACACGTACTTTTTCTTCCTCTATTTATTATAGGCGAAATTGCATTGGCAATTCTGTTAAGGGAAGTAACGGTGGTAACACGTAAAACTGCTATTCAAGGTTGTAAAATGAATGTTCAGTGTAGATATTTCTCAATAGCTGGAAAACTGAGTGCATAACAAGTGGTTATCAGGCATTTTAGCTCATAAGCCAAGCCTCGGTAAACATTGTTCAAGGCTTCTTGCCAAATCCCAGGAGTGAGGTGCCTACGTTTCAATTTTTGGCTCGAACGATGGCGCTGATGTTGCTTTGTTGGGTGAGGTCGTGAATTGGTGGAACTTGCGGTACGCGAAGAGTTTGATGGGGAGTATTAAATAGGGTTGTGGCCTTGAGAATCCATTTTTGGGTCTGGAACGGGAGCGCTTTGCAGGTGAGGCCGTTGTCTTCAAAAGATTGCTGACATTGGTTTAAGTGTAGCTCTAGTTCATCAGCATTATGTATGCGGAAGACAGTGCTAATGAACTGTGAGGTCGGTATTTCAGAGTTTGAAGGCGATCGATAGGAAATCGTGTCCTTCGTGGTTTTGAATTAGTGAGAGAGGCCATAATTGTAAATGTTGGCGGCTGAGTTATGCATTAGATTTGCGAAGGAATACTACGTTCTTAGCAAAATTAACTCGTCGGCTGCATATTCGTGAGGTTGTGATGTTTAATAATTAGAATGTGAAAGCAGTAGGATAACACGTGAGCACCCACATGACTACTTGAAAATAAATAGGATGGCGATTTTTTTCAAGCTTATGCCAAACAATGATAAGAAGTGCAACATCGGTCTGCGGCAGGATATAAAGATTGTCTTACGCATGCAGTGCAGATAATAGCGGAACTGGAACCGACCCATCAGCTCACAGATTCGCACCGTCAGTCTAATGTGGCATGAGTGACCAGCAGTAAAGACATGCCAAATGCGCCAATTCATCCAGTCACACTTTAACTACCACATAAATCCTTCCATATCTCACCGCGGCAAAGCATAGCACCTGATTGGAGGAGAGGGGTTGGAGACGAAAGTGGGTCAGGGAGTGAGTATGAAGGTAGAGGCGTGGGGAATAGGTGGTGGTAAAGGGAGTGGAGAGGAATGGGGAAGAAGGAAGGCAGCTGGTGGTGAAGAGGTTGTCTATTAATTTAGGCATTGTCCTAATAGTGTGGATGTCGAGAATTAGAGGCTCCTACTAGACATGTTAATAATGCAACCTCTTTCTTTTAGTGCAACTAACTGTCTTTGGTGGCAAAAGCCCAATCAAGTACATTGAACTAATGTAGGCTGAAAGTGGTGTCCAGCCTAAAACTCATCATCACAGGGAATATCCGTGCGATAAAGATCAACGATCTCAGGCAGCTGGTCAAATGTGCAACTGGTAGGCCTCAGAATTTCTGCCATCGACTGTTAGAATCCCAATCACTATCCAAAACCCACGTCATAAAAGAAGCAATGGTTTTGCGCTTTTTATTTAGAAAACGCTGCGGTCAAAAAAGATGCACATCCGCTACTTAGGTGCAGTAACAGATGCAAACTTCTACGATCAAACTTGAGCGGAATTTGTTCCCATTTAAAGCAAAGGAGCATTTATATCTGGAAGGCTATAGCAAGAGGGGCCCTCCGAGTATCATAGCGGCATTAATAAGATCAAAAATGCCACGGTGACGGATCCGAATATTGTGCATAACGGTCCGAAGTGCAGCAACCCTCCATAGCAGTCGCAGTTACTATGGGCGTCAGAACATCGAAACAAATGTAGCGATTTCTCGAAGGGAAAAAGAACCACCAGTGCTGGCACAAAGCAAACTTTATAGGCAAAGGCCAATAGTAAAACAAACGAACGTATTCCTTTCAGAACAGTCGGTCTACAAGTGCTGAAATTCAGAATAGACATTGCTTTAAAGCATTATATTCCTTCAAGCATGTCGATAGCTTTGCTTTTACCATTTGCATTTCTAGCTTAGTTGAACGTACACAGAGGACTTTATCTTGTCCTTAGAATGCCTTTTCTTTAGTGGATGTGTGAGAAAGCCCTTTAGCTCCGTCTGCGATTAGCAGAAGTGCAAGGTCTACGTTTCATGTCACCGGCTGTCAAACGTTAAACGTTACCATGCCTAACTGAGACAAGGTGCTAACCGAGATGTGGTCAGACCTATCACCTCCTTTCGGAAGGAAAACTGTACCGTTTAAAGTGTTTAAGGCCCGTAACATCAAAAGCCATTTGCCTTCAAAGTTGAGAGGGGTGCGAGTCATTGATGGGCCAGAGGATAGAGATTACTATCTTACGCATTAAAAGTTAAAATCATGCTGCTCAGCTGGTTTGATGATGGTCTCAAGTCGTTTATTCTCCTTCTCCTGCTTACACTTCCAAACGGTAAAGCATAGCATAGACCCCTTGAAGCAATATTAAATGAGCCAACAGTGCCGCATCACCAATTGAATATTGGCTCTGGCGATAGTAATCCAGCGGTTTGACCTGTAGCTGTCTTAGATTACATCAAGAGTACTACAAGCCTTTCATTGGCGCAGCGAATGAAGGATTTCCACGCCACTACTCGAGAAAGAATAAAATGGCCCCAACCTAAGTGGCTGATGCACGAATCACATCACCCAATCGGTATCGAGAAGAATTACTCATTTCTTTTTTATTCGTTTCTTTGCTTTGCATTTGTATATTGTTGTAGAGCCACATTCTCTCACTCTACTCACATATGCTTATGCAAATCGCTTGAAACCAGTGGCAACGCATTGATAATCGTCTTTCGGCGTTTCACAATTTTGAGCAAATTAGGGAGTCAATATTAATCGTTTTGTATCAAAACCTGGGAAAAAGTCAGTCTAAAAGCCCTGGTCAGCTTCCATTTAGCACGCGCATTCATTCCCGAGACGCATTCTTTTCTCTTTTCCCCATGTGTAGCACTCCTTCAACAAGCTTCGTGTCAAAATTGACGATAAGCAGTCCCGCCAGTGGATTTCTTGGTTAGGGTTGGGAAAAGGAGTAGCCTCAGCACGTGGCTCTTTCATATCTGGTCAATGAAAGCGCAGTGAACAAAGTCAAATCAGAGCTAGAAAAGTATCAGGGTTGGTTAAAGGAGACCAGCAAGGTGAATTTATGTTCATAAGCCTAAAAAATGCATCAAAAATACGGCACTAACATAGTTGACTAGCTTGCAAGTTACTCTGTGAATCAAGACTAGCATTCGAGTTATCATCCTTTACGCAGGAAACTCCATTTCGAATCCCACTCAGTGAGTTAATTCTGGTCAAGGAATTCCCTTAGTAAAGCACACATTTATGATAACTCACTTCGTCGCGTGTGCAATGGCGCAGTGCTGAATGAGCACCCTTCTGTTTTCTGAGGCCAACTTCATTACAGCAAAGCCAAGATGACCTTTTCTTATTCATGGATGCATTGGCACTCTCGCCGCTAATATGTTGGAAAATTGTGACAAAGTGATTTCTTTCTGCGTCTACTTTCCTCAAAAGCAGCAACCACGTCTAGTATGTCTGCCTTACCACTAACCCTTCAGTTTGTCTTCCTTTTCTTTCTCATTCGGATCAATTTTCACGGCGGAATGGTGCGATAAGTGCCTTAGAGACCGAAAAAATGCATAAATTGACCTTTGCTTACGTAGTGATTGTTAGATGCAGCCTCAATGCGAGCATTAAAAAAAACTGTTTTAATTTTTGTCGCTAAATTTTGCAAGCAAACGTGCTGCGTTCAAGTGGAAATCTAAGAATTAGCTTGTGGGTTCGGCGATGAGAAACTCTGACAAAAACGCCTTTGGCGTACTATCCTTGTCCCAAAAAGCATATCGTTTTTAACTTGCTCTTCTTTATTCTTTATTCTCAGCACTACATGTTTTGGTATCTTTACCTCGGTCTTATAACATTTTATCGAAAAAATTCATCCCACGTATGGCACCAACCAGAACAAAGTGATAGCAGTAAAGTTAAGGTTCTCTCCCTTTATTGAGCGTAAGTCTGCTAGCAAAGCTCACAGCTGAGTACTAGGGCAGCTTCCTGGATCGCACTGAAACAGAAAAAGGAGTGTGCATTTTGTCATGTTCCCATCTAGGTGTGCAGTGCATTAAAAACTAGTGGCATCTATAATTACACTCGACTATTGGTCACATGATACCACCGTGTCTCTGTCTATTCCTGCCTAAGGTACCAATGAGATTTGACGTTGCGTGATGCATTGTTTGCCCTAACTTGTCAGCCAGGCAACGCCTAACTGGTGTTGCACAGGTGAATCTGTTTTGTAAGACCTACCACAAAATCATTTTGCAGCATACTAATAACCTTCATCAGTGATTGTTCTTGCTTACTAAGCCACCAGTTCTATGTAAAAATACAAGCAAAAGACTCACTAGAACTCACAAATTTGGTAATGTAATTGCATCAACTTGCGTTCTAAGCAAGCATTGCGAGCCAAGCACCTGCAAAGTAGAAGAAACCAAGGCTTTTCAACATACAGTTATCGCAAAATAGGTCTGATAAATGAAGCAGCACCTACAGAAGTGATGTGAACGCATGTGTTCACCCAAAGCCTCCAGCGTCATAAATTCTAGGTAGCATTCTGTGCAGTGAAGGCGTACTTCTGAATTCTCCATCCGCATGACTGCAGTGTGGCACAGTAAAACAATTTCAGGAGGAGTTGGCATGAAATGCTAGTGCTATAACTGAGGAGCTAAAGGTCAATGGACTCTAACTCACAAATATGCGAATCGATGAAGTGGCGGATGAGCAAATCGAAGTCTTCGAAGTGAGCGCGACAACAGAAGCACACATTGTGTTCCCAAGCTAATTTTGAGGTTCAAAAGAATGCACTTGTGTTAATTTTAACATGCATGCTGAATGAATGAAAAAGATGATGGTAAATTTGTAAGTTTTCTCACCTCTCTGATGACGTAGAAGCATTCCGAGGGTTTCGTAATGCCTTGTGCAATTCGGACAATTGAGAATCAACCTTACTATAATATATGAAACATGTAAAATAAGATGCTGAACCTGCGCTGTGATTCGCCTAATTTAACCACTTTTACACAGAGCTTCATCTTTTGCATTAATACAGGCATTATCCCACCCTGTACAAATAAACTCTTCGCGACCTAACTCCACACCCCTACGCATTAATACACATACTTCTCCATAAAGACATGCTTTTGATCATGTATGCGTTCATTTACAAGGCATATAAGTTGTTGTTGCATGGAAGGGTTAAATTTAAAAGTATAATGTTCCTACAGTGGTGCACACGGTCCAAGTGTGCAAATAATAAGATAATGTTTCTGAATTGCGCTGAGCACAGTCCGCAGATGCCGGTACCCATTTTGGTCATAAGAAGGGTGAGTTGTACGCGAATCTGTGACCGAGTATGAAGCGAATGTGATCAATGAGCAGGTAGACCTTCTGGATCAGTCCTCAACCAGGCGTCCGATTACATCGCACGACAGTGAAGATGGTGTGCATTGGAGCTTGAACCGTTTGCTGCCCTACAGTGATGCAGCCGCTGTCGTGGTGGTCTTTGAAAAATTTGCAAAACCTGGAGGCCGAGTGAAAGATAGTTGCTTCTTCTTTTCACTTAAAGGGTAGTAGTTTTAACATTTAAAAAACGCGTAAATTTACATTACTTTCATTTACAGCCCTTAAAAATTGTTGCACTGGCATTTAAATTGCATTTAAATAACACATGATTCCTTGGGTGCATAATTTAGTCAAACTGCGTGGAAACACCAGCTTCATTGTCTTGACGTCGTTTGATGTTTGACGTAAAATCCCTATTTCCATCCTTGCATGGTTTTGCCATGGTTGTATCATTTTGAGTTTATGGTTTCCGAATTGATTGTCAGTGTTTTATGGCAGCTGCCTCAATGATCCTAGTAAAAGAGGATTTAGAAGACTGGTTTCTAAAAAGGGCTGATTTTCTACCATTTAACCAGTTGGTCTTTATCTGACATACCTTTGCTTTGACTGAAGCTAAATGTTTTGTCAAATCCCCTTGTAATCAAGATTCTTTAAAAGCGCCTATAGTAGCAGTGTTTATCAATGCCAGATAAACCAGGAAGTCTCCTTGGCTTTTTGAAATTTAGGTTGGTCTTAGCAGGCAGCAAGGTGCTCATCGGTAGCTGTTTAACTGCACACGCGATGAAGTAAGTCCTCATAAATTCTCAATTCACCAGGCAAAATTCCTAGCCAAAATAAACTCTCAGAGAAGAATCGAGCTTGAGTTTCTGGTGGAGTGGATTGTTACTCGACTGCTGATCTTGTGTCACAAACTAGATTTCACCACTTATATCATCATTTTGTCCGCTGAATAAAAGGTCTACGAAAACTAGTGTTCCACTCATTAAAGTAACGCGCACTCCTCAAGGGATTAGATCCTGTTGTCATGAGCTTGTTCTAAACGCATAGAGCATTTCTCACCTCCTCTTCCTGATTCACCGTTGGACTGGGCGCATTTGCAGCGTCTGAATCCAGGCGAGGTATATAGGTAGGGCTAAAAACATAAATGGCTCTTAAAAGTAAAACTGATTCAAAGTTGACTGGATTGCTAGTGATTGCTTGGGCATAAAACATATCATCCCATTTAAGCCCTATAAACACCAACGAATCCATACTGCATTTCTGCTTAGGTAATGATGATACCATGCCCGAAAATAACCATTTTTACTTCAGAATAATCAACTAAGCATGTGGTCCTAATTGAACTGACTTTAAAATACGTGACTTACCTAAGGTTGTTGTTCGAAAAATTCGGATTGAGTGCCTCAAAGGAACTGATTAGGAGGATCAAAGCGATTTCCAGCAAGTCAGACAGACAGACAGATGATAATAGCTTTGTGACCTCGGTTAGCCTTCGACTATATCGCAACTTACTGGCTAGCTAAATAAACTAGAGAAGAACACGAGAGCAATTAAGTGAGTAAACGTATTTGTGGCTATGTAAGCCATCCTTTTAGCAAAAGCTACTAATGGAAATTGCGATAATGGAAAAGGATGCCATAAGTCAGGACGGAAACGGGGGTGCAATACACTCACTGCAGTGAAGCTGGATTAGAACGATGGGAATGCAGCCAATTAAAAAAAAAACGGAAGTAGGGTGATAAAGCTGCGACACTAGGCTTTTATGTATAACTACGCGATATTCATCGGTCAAATGTCTGTCACTACAGTAAGGCTGTGCCAAAAGGAAGCTTTTCGTCATCAAGACTTATTATTGTTCATACTGTGCTCAAGAAGTTGGTTATCTAAAGCACTGCCTCTATGTCTGGACTTTCACTGTACGGGCAGGATATCAGAACAAATAGACTTCAACAAAGCAAATGCCTATGGATGGCCTTGATATGTGTGCATATTAATGACGCAGGACTTCCCAGGCCACACTATTATTTTGACAATAAAAACTACTTGTGCTGCGTAAAGCTGATAGTGATGGATTGGGTAATGAGTATTTGAAGGTGAAATTAGATTGCGAGTAAGCGAGGGTACCAATCAACAAAAAGTCTAACAGCGGAGCCTGTCGAAATAGGTAACGAATTGCTTTAGCTGATACGCGGTGCAAATGAGAAGTCAAAGGTAGTATTACGTTATCATCACGTGACTACGGATTGGCTGCAGAGTACCAATTTCGATCATGTGACCACTGCCGAAGTGCTGGCAGGAGAGAAATTATCTGTCTTGAAAACACTTTCTTTGCGTGACTATGCTAAGTAAAGAAAGTAGATTTTGGCCATAGCTAATCGAGGAAAGACAGCGACCAAACTAGCCTCGACCTAGTAATCGAACTTATCATAGTTGCCATCCCTGATCAAAGCATTCTTATCATGATGGTGGTTTGCCAAGGGGAAAGAGATAGTGCGATGTTGTGTTGATACCGCGTTTCTACAGCTAAATCATCCACTCACGCAAACCACTGATACTGCTAAACTAGGCTCCTGCAAGATGGCGCACATTGTGTTCGGTCCTTAAAAGGACAAAAATATAAGTGTCGGTCTTAATTAGCAAAATCTGTGTTTGCTATCGCTACGTCATATCACTGAGAGGTCTTGCAACGTAGTTGCTGCATTCAGTAGTTAATTTAATTGGAACAACATAGCGGCCATTGCTGAACCACAATTGAATGACAGAATGAATCCTGGTTGGCTTCATTAGAGAAATAAGCTCATTCGACCCGATCCTATAAATATTGCTGACGGTTATTGAATGTGCGACTGGGTAGGTATCCAAAAAGTAGACACTAAACACTTATTTAAAATATGACGCGATTGATTTTAAATGCAACTGCTTCACTTTGTCTTCTTTGGTCTTACGTCGAGTCAATCGCAAACATAGTTGTCAATCAAAATGAAATCTCTGTACAATTTTTATTGTCTTTAAACCTGCTCTCCTCGTATTCATTTCCTCATTATGCGATTAACATGGCTACTTTTCAAACGATGCTAAAATCTAGATTCCTGCACAAGTCTGGGTTTGTTTTCTGCCCATAGCTTTCCCAGAACACTTTGCTCATTTACACACAGATTGCCTGCCTTGTTTTCAACTTCTTTTTACGTTTCAACTGTTGCGTTTGCATTTATTAATCGCCTATATTCATTTTTAACATCCATCCACCAAGTTTTTGTCCTTCGTCCCAAGTCTTGTCAATGCCAAAACAATGCTTAACACTGCTAATAAAAAAACCATAGCGCGCTGATAGGAGCCAATAATGAAACATCAGTTCCTTGCCTTCTCCAGTTAAAACTTTGACCCCCTTAGCGCTGGTATAAGTAGCAAATCTGACCATTTGGTTATGCTTGAACATTCCGATGTTGCGCAATAGAAATTTAATGTTTCGCACTCAAACTTTTCAAAATATATTTTAACGATAGCATTATTATTAGAAATACCTGCTTGCTCTTTTCATTTGTTTAACTTTTGGCCATCAAACCTTGCCTTTTTCTTTTCCGTGTTAGCCTCAAGCTCCTAACTTTTCCCAATCATCCAGGAGCAAATATCAATCAGTAGACAAAATTTTAAGCGCGCTCATGAATTCTGCTTACTGATCGCAATCTGTCTCAATAGAGCGCTATAGCTGCTCTGAGAATTCAAAGTGCAGTTACGCGCGACCTGCCCCTGATGGCTGAGGATGATTCTATAATTGCAATTCAGTGAGTGCAGTTTTTGTCTGCATGAGAAGACCGCAATACTCTTATCCGCATTCGATCACAACCAACTTCACAGAATTAAACATGCTCGTCTAACCATAGACGTGTGCTCCATGCGATGCCGCACTAGGAACGCATGTATCGGTTAAAAGCACCGAAAGTAGCATTTGTTAATCAATGCCCAAAAAATAAGTATCCAACGTATAGGCATCCTGCTTACATAAGTGAGCGTAGCTGTGCTATAGGTATGAATTGCATTATCGGCCAAATAAGATATTTAGAGAATGGGTATAGATATTACTATTATGACTGCATAACACATCCGGTAGACCCTGTGCACTTCTGCAAGGGAGAATCACTGTACAACTTGGGGTGTCTAACGCCCGTCGGATATTAATTATTGCAGTCATTATTGACGGATGGAGAAATAAGTCAAAGGAAATGGTATTAGTAATTTAAGTTCGGAATATCAAGCAATTAAGTTGCGAGTCCTACCCTTAGACAGATTAGGCCTACAAATGTTTTTATTCTGCGTCTACACTTCTAACCAACATCTTTGAGGAGCTGCTAATGTGCATCTAGCTCGTATCCAATCCACTCTAATCCATTCCGATGAACTGCTTTGCAATGAACATCTACTTATAGTCGGCTGACGAACCGACGGAATACAAAGGACCAATTGATTGATGAAACAGTAGGCGATTGCCAATCTAGGCATTTTATGGTCTTTTGTTAACACAGGTGAATCATAGTTATCCTATTCGAGGTCAAATTTTGTAGACAATATTGTCACATACGGTCAGCTTCATAACATCTGCCACTTTACGTGCATTCGAACACGCATGCAGTAGAATCTGAGCCCGCTCACACAATGAGAAGGTATGGAGAGTAAGAGGTGTTGAATTTGACACATTGCATCGCTTATTACTGGATCCTCACCAACGTTACGAAAAGGAAAACGATTAGATTAGTGAAGTCGACAGCAAAGCACTAGTGACGGGACCCGAACCCGTAATCTTCTACTTAGGAGGCAGACGCCCTATCCATTAGGCCACAATGGTTCGGCTTCTCGTTCTTTCCGTTGGTAACTTCCATCCACTGCGCTATCGCGTCAGCACGACTCCCCTTAATACCGATTTCGCCACTCTTCCACGTCTCCCCTCGGTCTTTCCAAATATCTTATGCATCACTCCCATCGTATATCCTATCGATTGACTAGTACAACTTAACAGATTCCAACCCATATTCTGTAAATGTGTCTCGTCACTTGCATAATCAACTTATTTGTTTCGTTCATTTTGGTTTTGACCCTTTCGAGGAATCGCTGCGTTTGTTTCGATGCACCAGCGTAACTGATGTTCTGCCACCCGCACTAATTGCAACTGCTAACGAAACCTCCTTATTTTGGATCGTTATATACTGTCTTCGAATTCACTGCCGTGGCATTTTTGATCTTATTAAGGCTGCGTTGATACCCGGAGGGTCCCTCTGCGATACCTGTCCAGATATTGATGCTCGATCGTAGAATATTGTATCTGCTACTGAACCCAAGTAGCAGATGCGCATTTTTGACAGCAGTGTTTTCTAAACAAAAAGCGCAAAAAACGCTGCTTCTCGTATTCTACAAAGCCTAATTCAAGCATCTAACAACACTAGGTGTCCAATATGAGGGCGTGGTGTTTAAATAATAGTTTGAATTCTGGGAAGTCGATGACAGGCGAAGGTTCTGAGGCTTACTAGTTGGACACATGATCAGCTGGCTGAGATCGTTAATTTTATTGCGCAGAGTTTCTTTAGGATGATGGCTGGTTGGGCTCTTACCCTGAACTGTAAGGCTACTCACCTGTTGACGCTGAAGGCTTGTGAGCCTAGAAAGGCATGTTCTAATAGGTAATGAAGTTACTCAGTGCAATTCAACATCCTCACTGCTTTTCCATCTTAGTGAAATGGTCACTGATAAGAGACCGCTCTTAGTTATCGATAACAAGCTGAACAACATCGGCCGATATCAGAGTCATGGAAGACTTTGTCGTCTTTGTTACCAGGAGTGATCCCTGCAGAAGTGCACAAAGGATTAACAGGACACTTACAGAGGAGGAAATTCAAAGGTTTTGATTCAGTCTTTTAAGCTCGTACCATCCTTGGTGAGTGGAAGGTCCGCTGACGCTTCCAACAATGTGGGGTTCCTTCCTTCTCCTCATCTTCCCTGCTATTATTCCTGGCACGAGTTGGCCGGATGTTCTTAGAAATCTTCGTTGCAGCAGTTGCAACAATCTGTAGATAACATATTAATAGAGGCTAGGAGATTGCACTGCTTACTTTATGGAAATCGACCCATTCCTCCAAAACATGCCTTGAGTTTTGTCCTCCTGCTCCTCCTCTATATGATTGCTAAGCAAGCCTCTTTGGTACCGCTGCATGCATATTATTCTGGTGATCCACCAAGTTGACCAACACTTGACCCTTCTACTTTTATTACATATTTGAAAAGACCACTATGAATTAACACTACGTTCATTTTTTGCCCCATCTAATCATCTGCTTACCTGTCTCCGCAACTATTAATCTGAATTTTAACTTTCGCACCCATGCATCTTGTTGTCGGACTTAGACAATTTTTGTTCCTGAATCGAGAAAAACCCAAAATCTCAGCTCAGCTAGCTTTTGAAAACGCAGTGTACAATGTAACATTTTGTCTTAATGGACTAAATCAAGAGAAAAGGCGCATAGACAGCGACCTGCATTGCTTCGGTTACTGGATACATACGAATCGCTGATACCGTCGAAGGTCGAATCAAACAACAGGATTTCGCTATGACGATAAATGTTCTCGAATCGGTGAGCTATAGAGCATTTGTACATGCATTTGTAGTAGGCGGAAAACCGTCCATATTATAACCACTTTGACATTAACACCAGAACAATGAATGCATGCATTTAAATTTTGTGCACAATATTTGTCTGCACCTGATAGTACTTGGAATACAGTTAAGGCATGCATGTAGTTGAAAATCCGCGTTCCCATTGATTAAAATGGTGCATCTGATGGTGCATTTTGTTGGTAATTACATTAACTGATTTAGTGCGCTGATAGCCCTATTTTTTTAGCAAGGGTAAATTGCATTTCTTGTTTCTTCACGCCTGTGATTGAAAAGGGACGAATAAAGCAAGACTGCCGACCACTTGCAATTAACCATACAGTCTGCCACTTGCATGCAAGCACTTTTATATTGCACTAGCTGATGGTATCATTACCATTCGCTATTCAGCAAGATCGAATTTCAGCTTCTACAACTAAGGCGTGCAATGTTGCTGCGTGCAATCGTCAAGCAAGGCTGCGGTGGTACCAACCAGGCAAAAGTATGAAGAACTAATGTCGGTCACATGACGCATGCACATGCCTTTTAACTTTGCGATACAGTAGTTAGTCTGCTACATTGTGCTGTAATTGGCATGGATTTGCTTAGTTTGCGCTGATCGGGGTCATCACTACTTCAGAGACTCGCTTGTCGAGGACTCCGTCGATTCACCACGTAAAACAGCGTCTGAACTGACAAACGTCACTCGATCTTGATGCAAGCAACTGACCTTGATCATTTCAATTCTTTGCATGATAGGCGATTTTGGATTCTCATTTTCCGTTAAAATATTTTGATTAATCTCAACATTTAGAATAATATTAGACCGGTAGTTAGTAATAGGCCGTCTGGCGATAGACTTGTTTTGGTGCATCCATCAGGCTTTTTCTTGGCTTGACGATTAGGTTTTCAGCATGGCTATGGTATAATGGTGGAAAGCAAACCCTTTTTGTCTCTAAGTGATCTTCCTCTACTTAGGTAATGGGGAGCTCAAATTCCACTCCAGACAACTCTTCGAGCACCATCTTGGCTTTGACATGAAATTGGGGTGGTGATGCGCTTCATGGGCAGACTAGCACAACTATCGATATTTCAATGTCGGAACAAATCGACAAGTAAGGTTATTTCTGTGCCACCCACAGGTTTCGTCCAAAGATAAATTTTTTCGAAACCGTCGCATTGATTGGCATCCATTTGCAAGTATGAGCTTGAATTTGCCAACTAAAGCCACCCAATACGCATTTGGAACATTTGCATTTTTAAGTTCATTATCGTACAGCACGGACTAATTCAAGTGACCCTGATCCGAGTCGGACTGCTTGCTTCCTCTAGAAAGTCGATAAAATGGCCTAAAAGACAAGCAAATGAGTTACAAATGTACTAACAGCCGAACGGTATTTCCCCAAATTTTCATCATGACTTACGTAAGCACGACGTACTGACCAGCAACTAGTAGTAGTACATACAACAAACGAAAAAGTTAAGGCCAACCAAAAGAGTGTTTCCAGGCTCATGCAAAAGTAGCATCATAGCAATAGTGTTGAACTATGGCAGGCGGTTAGCACGCTCTTCTCTCTATATGATCAGGCCAAAGAGAAGATTACTGATCCATTTGTGGTAGCTGCGATGGGCTAGCGCCTATGCCATTGGTGACGTGAACTTTGTCAGTAATGGTGTTGCGTTCCACTAATGGGAAGAGGTTGTCATAACCCCTGAGGTAGTGGCAGGCAAGACTGCGAAGAAGGCATCAAGGGTGAAGGTACAGAAAACGGTGAAAGAGAAGAGGAGGAAGATGAGTCACGCTACCTGTATTGATAGTGTCGGGCGAAGTTCATCCTGATGCGGGCACCTCCTAGAAGAGGATGTGTGAATTGAACTCCTTCATGGACGATATCTTTGAGCGAATTGCTACTGAGTCGATGCGGTAACGTACTGGAATGACTCGTTCATTACGAGCAGAGAATTATGGGCTGTGATACGCCTGCCACTGCTCAGCGAGTTTGCAATCCATGATCCGTTTCGGATGTGACTGTCCAACCACTTCTCTCCTCTGCACTTTGTGAGCTCAAGTTTATCATCAGCGCCACCAGTAAACCAACCCGATCCATGTACTGTAGCGGCGCGTGCTTTTGTGCAAGCCAATCAGTTAAGAGTATGTTGCCTACTGGCTCCTAGAATGTGACGCTAATCCAAGCAACACGCGTGAGCGAAGTCGTTGCTCTGCATCTATGCGGTCTTCAGCCCTATCGCAATACGTCGGCATTAAACGAAGGAAGACTATCTGTCCCTTTGCTTAACAGTGAGAAAATGTGCTGACATCCTTGAGGCTAGCAGAGTCATTACCAGCTCTAGAGCAGAAGGCAATCGATGTGGTAGAATTAATCTATGCAAATCCTACCGACGCCATCATTTTTAGTTCCAGTAGACTAGGATTTTTGTCAAATGCAGTCGAACCCACATGCACCTTAAATCCTCTCTCTCATTAAGTAAACGTTGGGCATTGATAATGAGTCGCCTGTTCAACACTCTACGCCACATCCAAAATGCGAATCAAAGCGTCAGCATGTGGGCCAAGTCTACATCTGCATTTGCATCCCTTGAGAAGAAGATGGACTTCTCCACGATGAATTGAATACCCACTAGTGTGCCTCTTCAGCTTTGCAGAAATTATGCTCACGCTTAACTGACTTTGTGTCTGCTTGCACAACCCTGTTCCGTTACTCGATTAGAACTCATCGCCGGGCTCACAATGAGAGGTACTCTGATGTGAGTAAGCAGACGGAGGTTTGGTTGCCAGGACAATGTTGTAATGCCACCTGACGCGATGTCTTCTCGACCTACAATCAGTTAGCGAGTGATGTTTGTTCACGCCATAACTGACTGCATTTTGTAATGCCACAGAATGCAATTGACGAAATCTAGTTTGAGTGCGTAATTGTTTAATGTTACGTGACAGCTAGGCAATGAGACAAATCACCACCAATCGCAAGAACAGCACAATCAAATGGAGCTGCAGGCATAACTGAAGCTCAGATCTAGTGAATTTGAGTACATTAGTGAGTTTGGAAATACTTTGAGATTGGAAATGTGTATTTAAAACAAAACTATGATAACGTACAAGAGCAGATCAACATGAAGGGAAATTTAGGCACTTGGACACTCCTCAGATCATCTTAATTCGGCCTCGCTGAGAGCCCCTCTTTGGCGCAATTATGCCAAGTCGTATGAGTCGTGCAGAGTTATTGACAAGCACTGATAGCTGTGAGTTGTAGACGTGGTATTTCACTGGCATCGTGATAAGCTCCTAATTCTAACGCGCAACATCACATAAGGATATGTTTTCTGTGCCTATTCCTTTGCCCACTTTGATGCTTGCGCTCATTTACAGCCCTAGCAATGGAATTTGATGCACAAGGGGCCTATAACTTGGGGCCTAATAAATAAATAACGCAAAGTACAGATACATATAGAAGCAAAAGCTGAACCCACTACAGCAGCCAATTCGTGAGTTTAGAATCCCTAAAGCTACGTCAAACGGATGCTGCGATGTTCAATGCCGCAGGTAAGGAATTGGGATCAAGACGTAACAAGAAGACCCTGAAATGCATTTACGATACCTTAACTATGTAGCCACATAAAAAGGTGCGAAAAATACATCATTAAATAGTGGCTTAGTAAAAGTTGTCACTTAACTGCTACGAATGACTGCAGCACATACTGAAGGCGAGACAGTACATACGCCGGCTATCACAATGTAGGGCATCAGAGGTAGTGGCTGGGTAGACGCAGAATCGCATGGTAGGTTAGAGACCCCCTAGATAACTTGAAGTCAGCACGTTATAATGACAATAATCTAGGCCTAACAGAAGTGGTAAGATATCAAAGAATGTCAGTGGCATAATGGATGTCGGTCGCAAGTCAACGGTAATGGTAGTCCTCAGCGGTCGTTCATTGTTGCGCATATTCATTGGGTCGTCTACATTACCGCACGTTGAATTGTGAGTGCATGAGTTGCAGCTGCTGCGGTCTTAGACCAAGAATCGATTTGGGTATGTCACCATCGTAAAAAGGTTACGAGTTCATTTTTGGACCGTTAATTACATTGCGCATCAATACAAATGAGAAATGCTACTACATTTTTCTTTACGATAATGCAAATTGCACGGAGAGTAGAGCTTACGAAGGCATCCTCTACAGACAGGCCTTCTATTACTATAACGGAAAGTGGCCTACCGCTATGGCCGGCAGTTACCGAGGGCTAATCCACCAAATGTGATTAGTTGTAACCTAAGTCATCATTCATCGTCTGATAAATTAAATATCAAAAACCGCAACCTTTATCGTAGTTTGCTTCTTGCACTTTGCGAAACCACACCTTATGCATTTGGTTGATTAACTTGTGCAAATAACATAGTTTGTGCATCCTCCTGCAGCCTTATTTAAATGCACTTGGGGTTTTTTCTGGAATACAAATGACATGCCAACCTCGTTAGAGCACCATTCCTGGTCTCACGAATCAAGTATTAGTAGAGAAGCAAAGCATTTGCCTTAATAAACACGCTGCATGTGATACAATTGAGCTATAGCCAACCAAGACAGAAAAAGCAGTTGAATATCGGCGAATGATAAAAACATGGCGATGCGATCAGCCAGCTCGAACGTTATAGTAAGCAAATAGTGCAAAAAGGCATGAATAAAATCTGTATGTGGAATAACTCTAAATGATGGGAGCTGTGCTGCATGTATTAAGGCAAGAGCAATAGTTAAAGCAAAACCACCCAAAGTTTACTTAAACCGACAGTCACGCAACACATTAGGGATAGCGATAGCCACACGCCCAAATGATAACCACGCAAGCGCTCAGAGGTGACACCTAAAATGTGATGCCAAAGCAAATAAAATCTCGTAAAACTATTACTAGGTGTAAAACTTTGTGCGTAGTAGATTGCTGACGGTACGATAGCGCTTAAACTATTTCAAGAAATCGGCAAAGATTCGAGGAAAGGGCTGTAAGGTAAATTAATAGGCCACTAGACAAAATCAATGGCAAGATGCATCACTTTCGAACTGCTGCTAAAGTAAAATGATATTTTGAAAGGCATTGTGCTAGGAGTATTAACAGTCTCTAAGATCTGAGGCGTTAAAAGGTTTACCCTTGGAGCTCCTTAGCTGAACCCTTAAACTCTTCCTTCCCGAAGCCTATTTATTCATTGCACGTATCGTACCCTGTGCACCTACAGCTTTGTGAACAGACACACTGCGTTCAACATAGAACGTGAAAATTTTTAAGGCATTTGATCTTGTACGCACATCTGCTTTGCTTAATTTTTCTGCCCAGATACACTTTCACATTTATCACCCGTCAAAATGACGAACGCAGGTTGATCAGGTCCAATCCACTCCACTCTTGTAGGAGATAAAAACGAACAGGTTAAAGCCTTCAAGACCCCTCTGATGTGAGCAAAAGGCCCAATTTATTAGGAACTTATTTTAGAGGAGACCGTGTAAATTGATAAACACCTGCGACATCAACAACGTGACACATCTAACGTGCCACACAATTTAGCTTCTAGGGTTGGGCGAAAGTACACCATGGTGAAGGCGACCCTACACGCAGAAGAATAAGGAATCGTAATGCATATGTTTTTGTAAGGGCTACGATTCAGTCCTCAGTAGCGAATCCAAAGCTTCATGATTTTACTAATTGGTATGAATTTCGAGAAAATCTATCGGAGTCCGGCAAGATAAGTAAATACAATGTAAAAAGTATCAAACAGTGATCAGTGGTCACTGCACATGGTAAACCCCGTAGTTGTGTACCGTGTTTGCAAGCATTTTAACTAAGCCCATTCGCAAAGGAGTAATCACTCTGTGAGCTTCCCTGTACTTAGTTTGTCTGAAATCCCGTGCACAGTTTTTTAATCTCTGATCATGTAATTATGTATTTCTCTTCAAAATGTGACCGAAAGGGCATGCAAGTATGCCTCGAGATCAAATAGAGAAGTTGAGAAGGTAAGGAAGTAGAGTTATGGCAATATTCCCGCACAGCAGTCTGCTGCATTTACAATAGTAAAACAAACGAAGGTATTCCTTTCAGAACAGTCGGTCTACAATTGCTGAAATTCAGAATAGACATTGCTTTAAAGCATTATATTTCTTCAAGCATGTCGATAAATGTAACTACCTTGACAGCCATTGCAGTGGCATTAAAGCATGTCAATAGCTCTCTGTTCTGTGAGGAATGCCTCCATTTTGGCACCAAAGTCTGCTTTTGTCACAATCTGGCTCAAATAAATTCCTTTATTAAAAATAATGGCAATCAGTTGCGCCATAATTCATCGAGACAAATTCGTTAATCTCTAAAATAGCCGAATTTAGACAACGTCAGTTGTCGCTGGGTGAGTAATCGCTACTTCTGTTTCATTTACATGCCTATTTGTGGTGAGTAAAAGCAATCCACATTGCAACCATCTTGATATAACCGCCAAAACGAATAACTATACGCCTTTAAATTTGTGTACAATATTGACCTGCAGCTGCAGGTACCTAGAGTACAGTTAAGACGTTCCATTAAAGAAAGCAATTGCCTGGAAACATTAAACAGTTGGAAGTCTACGTTTATATTTGTTAAAATTGTGTAGCTGATAATGAATTTCGCTAACAATTATGCTGACGAGCAATATTTAAGGAATATTTTAATAAAGCTCTGGTTAAAATGAATTTCAATCTCTTGGCATAATTTGGGTAAAAATAGTAATTTCAGACGTCTTCATAAACCGAGATAAAATTTATATTAATAGTTACAAACGTGAAAATAAAGGCCACGTAGCTTTCTTTAACCCTCCTAGCTAATGATTTTTGGCCTTGATAAATGCACTGCATAAAGCTTTAATGCTTTCAGTTCAGAATTGTGATACCTTTTGCTCTATTCACATATGGTCTGATAAGCCAGCATCTGCGGTGGTTAGCTATGGTTAATTTCGACTGCATATGGAAGGTATGCTTCGGTGTCAGCTCAATGAATCAAAATAACTTGCCTTGCATACCGCTACGTTCCACTGAATTTGCTGAAACGGCTCAGCAGAGCATACTGATAGAAGTGCGAAGTAGAAAGTAGGAAGGAGGATAGCAAACATGCGGATTCCTTTGGTTCATTGCCATGTCTTTTGTCGCAAAATGAAGCCACTTGTTATTAATAGTTTAAACCCAAGAGACAATGCATTTTTCGGAAAATCATTAATGGTCAAAAGCTTCTTCAATTAATTAGTCTAGAGTCCAGACTGGTTACATTGAAGCGGGAGCACAATTAAATTAAGCAGTGGGGAGTGAATGGAGGGAACAACAGTATGAAGCGGGAAGAAGATAAGCAAAGTGGGATAGAGTGGACCAGCAGTCTTGAGATTTCCATCGTCGTCAGCCAATTCTGTACTAACCCAAACCGATGCGAGAGCCCTAATGGTTAGAAAAAATAAGAGACATTACACGTAATCTAGCCATCAACATCCTCTACTCTAGTGATTTCAGCTTATTTAGACGTGTGCATTTAGTCTCTCCTCCTATTGCTGCTGAATCGGTCGAATTACCAACGAATGACTCATGCCATTTGGGCCTTACATCGTCAAAGCACTGTAATCAGACATGCATATTTGTGATCCTGTGGATCAGAACCACCAACAAAGAGATGTCACACGAAAACAAGTATGAGCGCGTGCTTCTCTCCCTTAATCTACAGCTGATCAACCTTGGCCCACAGCCAAGTGGATTGTGAAGCATTCTTAACTATAAAACCATTTTTGCGATAAATTTTGAAACCCCCTTTCCTTGGTTCATCAATAAAGCTTTATGATCAATCTTTCTGCAAGCCGATCCACCTGTCATGGGCATGCCATAACAAGAGAGCCTTAATCTCGTTGGCGGGTATGGTAGGGAGCAAGACTATTTGTCAGCCCATTCTCAAATTGCTATATACGCTCGTCAGTTTGAGCCAAAATGATCTAACTACATCGCTTTCTTTGATGCATACTGCTAATTGCGTCAAAATCTCTGCAATTTCAATTCTTAAAGAAAATATACCACCTACCAGAAGAAACAGATGCTAGTACTCGACACAAAACTGCCTTTGCTTTGTACGAACAACTAAGAAAAAAACAGGAGCACATTGAATTACACGCTCTGCCTAGGAGATCTGTGCATCCACCAAAGTGGGACCTTTGATGACAGCATCGGAGCTGTTCCTCAGCTTTTGGAACACACCTTTGTAAGTGGCTATTTGCGCACCGTCCACGCGCATATCAGGCATCCCTTGCTCCCCCACTATCTTTTTGGGGTGAAGCCGAGCATCCAGTTCGCCTAAAAGGAAGGCGTAAAAGTAGTAAAATGAGCTGTGCTACTTGAGTAAAGTGGAATTCTTACGAACGCGTATCTTTGTTGCTCACTACTCTTTAAGAAAAGCCATGGCCTAAAGTAAGTTAAAAGTTGCAAACTGCATTGCTGCAGTGAATGGCGGTGACACATCACTATTTTATCATCTGACGCTTCTATGAGGTAGATGTTTCACGCAGTCACTCTAAGTCCAACAACCTATGCTATAGCAGACGTTTGCAACCTCAAAAACTCACCAGAAGCTTTCTTTTTCTTGTCCGGCTTCTGGAAGTTCTAGAACGTCTTGGATTTCGCAATCTCTTAAGGTTCTCCCAATTGGAAAATGTTGCAAACAAAAGAACTTAATTCACCGATATTCACCGGCATCGATGCTGACGCGAATGCGGCAGGTATGCGAAAAGGGATAAACACGTCACGTATTCCTCAAAAAGCAGTAGATTCTTACTTGCGAGTTATGGTCTCTAATTGATCTCATAGGTTGTGCAATGTATTTTATTATTTTTGTTTGAAAATACAAAAGAAAATGATTTCACACATGCGCAAGCATTAATGATGAAATCCGTGCATCCCTAGCCCTTCACGAAACTAAACTTGAAAATCTTATTAGCAAAGCATTAAGTATTTGAAATGGGAAGCAGGGATGAAAAACATGTACAGCAACCAACGATCATTTTCACTACAAACATGCAGCGGTTCTTCGAGTTGGAATAAAGCCCTTCTTTTAATGACAGTTCCTAAAACATTTGATATCTACACCTGAAAGACCAAAAAATAGCATAGAATCATTTTTTATTATCTCACTTGTGCAAACAGCTCCTAAGATCTTAACTGGGCCTGTGGTGAATTATCTACAAGTCGAGGAACAACCTGAATGCCCTTTTAAAGTCTCACAAGCCATCAGTAGAAAGCAAAAGCCAATGCAACTTCAAGATTGGAAAGTTGTTAGAAATTTGGCACTATTCTCGTAGCCTTTAGTAAATTATCCTAAGTTTATGCAGATGTGACGGAGGAGATAGACAGCATACCTCTAAAGCCCGAGACTCTATACGAGAATGTAGAAGTTTCTCGAGGGGAAGGTGGGTCGAACTAAATCATTGCACACAGTGGACTAAATTGCTAAAATATCATCTTCTTGAAGGATCAAAGTTGCAAAAAGAATGAGAGCTCGCATTTAGCGTGGGTTTCTATTTGCCAGTAATTGCAGCATTTGAATTTCGGTTCTCGAATCTGAGGACGACTGGAGCCTCTCTATTTCAAGAAATTAACCACTATGATTCCCTCTTGATAATCCGAGATTCCTAGTCACTAAGGCATTTAAAATTTGTAGCCGGTTACCGTAAAAGTATTACCTAATCAACAAGAAGTGTTAGACACTGCGAATGATTTTATCATTGAAAGATGAGACTGCCAAATTCATCCCTAGTCCCTTGTCGTCTTGCCGATTCGAAACACAGATTAATGCTTCGAAAAACAGCTGGCAAGAAAATTGTCATATCTACTAGATTATCTGTTATGCCTTGGCCTAAGGGGACCGGCAAAGGTATCCACAACACCTAATAATTGCCACAAAGTGTCCAACCTGCGTTACCTTTAGATAAAGGTCGTCGAAACAAATCTATTCCGTAGATTATACTGCTACGGCAAAACCATATGATCATTCAAAAGTTTTCCGTTAGTGACTGATCTGCAGGAAAACCTTCATTTCTAGGTTTGAGTCTGCTTTGGGTGACTCAGAAAGCGGGTATGTTTGCCAGAAATCTAATTAGCAGTAAGTGCACGATTGTATCTGAACCAAAAAGTTAGTTTAAGTTTGGAGTGGTCCTTCAAAACAATATAATGTGAGCATTTATAACGATAAAGCTGTTACTTAAAAATGCAAGCATGCAGTCAAGTAGCAACCATTTTGAATGCAAAAAAACAGGTTTGTGAAAGTTAAAACAAGATGGATTGAGTTAAACTGACTTTTTAAATGTCCAGAGGTAACGACCATTTAACCGCTCATGATACCTCGAGTGATTTAGCACTGTCTCCTGCGAAATGCTTTAACTGTCCTTAGAAAACGAATGAGCAAGCGCTATGCTTTTACTATGCTGCCACCTTGACAGCAGGATACCTAGGATAAAAGTGCTTGCAGATAACCTTATCTACAAAAATTGAGTCCGCATTAGGATGCTGTTCCATCTCCACGATTTCGCCCACTCGCATGTCGATGCGACTGATGTCAACGAACGAACCTTTATCTTTTTGTCCACCATTTAAAAGGCTTTGGTTTAGCATTACGAGGGAGGTGCCTCTTATCTGAGTTAGAAGCAGAGTTTTGGCTGCTATCGCCACCTTAAATAGGGTGCATAAAATGCAGCATGACACTCCCACTGACATTAAGCAAATTGATAATTTAATATCTCTAAGACAGCACCAAACTGTAAGCTCAGGTTCTGTAAAAATTATTAAAATTGAGTCATGTTTATAACAGCTTTGCTAAGCACTTTAGATTTCAGACAGTTTCTTTTATTTATTCTTAGTTTATTGCACTTTCTAATTCAGGTTTTGGTTTTTATTCAATGGCTATTTGCTGCGTCAGAAAAGGCGGTTTATTTATCCTAACTTTATTATGTGGATTTCAACGGCTCCGTTTTTAGTTTACTATTTTGTTCCATTTATTTAATCAAGTCATTTTGAAAGTCTGTAATTGCACTAAGTTTCTGATATTGTGAGACGTTATTTTAATTTGCTTTTCTTAATCCTTAACTTATGTTTTTTCTCCCCTTCTATTTACTAAGCAACGAAACTTTTGTATGTCAGCCAGCCACGTTGACAAGTCCACAAAGGGGCGACCTCGTTCAATAAGCAGATTGCTAAATGAGTTGGTGAAGTATACTACTAATTTGGGTTGTTTTCTTTTGTCGGATGCAAAAGCTAAAGCATTATTAGCCGCCTCTCTGTAAAGCTAATAAAGGCATCAAGGCAGCAATGCACGTGGCATTAAATGAGAGAGCTCTACATCCCTCGATTTGTGGACATGGAAATCACTTAAATGCTAGTGGTAGACCAACCACGATGGCTGAATGGAGAGAGGGAACAGTAATAAGACATTTGGTGCAATTGCGTACAAATAACGTTAAGCTACACAAAAAGGGAAGTTCCTGCTTAAGTGAGATTCTTACGATAAATTGCTTTAGAGGGCGAAAATAATACGAGCGATATTCTGAATTCAAAATTTATTCGGATCGAAGATTTTATCCATCGTGGCTTAAAGATGGAGCCTTTGTGCAAAGGCGCACTTGATTATTCTTATTTTGGTGCTAGTACGAAACGTAGCGGAGAGGTGCGTAAGACGAACTGGGATGTGGCATCGGGACTTATTTTCTTTGTGTCCTTCCAACTTAGCCGAACACTCTTGACGGAAGAGATCAGAAGGCAGCATGTCCTTCCTCAAATTTTCCAACCCCGAGTAGCACACGATCAGGGCAGATAAACACGCTTATGGGGTTCGCAAGTTAGCTCTTAACTATGTGAGCAATGCACAACAGCGCCGTTGCTGGCGAGATAAGTGCTAATTTAATGAGATTGAAGCCCATGTAACAGCCAGTCTTACACACCTTAAATCATGAAAGATGTGATGTTTAGCCTTGCTGGAATAACTGCGAGATTTTTAATGGAAACATATCTATGGACAATGTGCTGCCAATAGGCGACGTCGTGATTTGGATATGCTTGGCAGATGAACCACCTCGCATCATACCGTCATGATGTAGGCGCAATCGGGGCTAAGTTCTGACGCATAATATTCAAAGATTATACTTTCTTTGCTGGACCATAAGCAGCATTAAAACTAACAATCCAAAAATGCGCTTAAATGGCTTCAATATTTGTGAAAGTTTGCTTAAGAATTTAAGCGCATTAAAAGGCGTAGAATGTCCGGTGGATTTTCAATCCACCGTCAAAAAGTTTGGTCCAAAGTGTATCGTTCAACAGCCTCCATGCCGAAAGCTCGCAAATTTATTTCGTCAATTGCAACTTTGAGTCGTAAGTCACTCACTCCCTACACTCAGATGGCAGCACATTCAAACGGATTGCGCTGCACAAATATCTCTGCCAGTTAATTTTGTCGCAGCCTATACCGAATTCCATCCAAAAATGATTCCAGAGCTCTTTGATATAAGGAGAAGCAGTTGGATTCGAATCAACACTTTCTAACCGCATTTGAGTACGCGCAGCTCTACAATATCATCTAATTCGGCCGCTTCATTAGCTCCTTCTCAACACATGATACCGAATAATGAACGTATGTTTTGGTTTATAGCATTAAATGTTGCATTTGTCAATCAGTCCCCAATAAATAAGAACCGACCCTACCGCAGCCTGCTTGCTTCAATACATGTTGATGTACTGCAGGCTTCTGAGGAAATGCAGTACAGATTATAATTATGACTGCGTTATCCATCTGATGAAACCTTCACACTTCCGTAGAGAGAGTTCGTCAGTCACCTTAAGGTCCATCGAGTCCTGTTAGGTAGTAATTATTACAGGCACTTTCAATGGACAGGGAATAAATCGAATGGGATGAAGTGACCCTCATGATTCCTTAAGGGCCGTGGTCACTCCAACACCTATTCAATCATCGCCATATCAATGAGTTGATGACCAAAAAAATTCATTAGCTGGCCTAATATGATGAAATGGGAGCGGTGGGACGTGAGCTGGGCAAAAACAAAGCACAGTCAAAAGTACACTTCTGTACCAGAAAAAAGACGACGAAAATGACCACAGCTTTCACGCTTTCAAAAGCAGTGATGTGTTTATATCCTTTGCCTCTGATTTTGTCGGCTGGGTAATTCAATAAACAATAACCTAAAAATTCGTGCAAGTGACAGGCTTAGGATCAGCACAAAGTTGTCAGAATCAGAAAGACTTCCGTGGTGCAAATATAGCCCGCCGGACAAGCAGAGTTGAGGCCAGTGCAATGATTCTTGGTCGAAAGCGCCCATTTTCTGGGCCGCGACTAATGAGCCTTGCGGTTTAGGGACGAACAATTGCTATTTTTGCCAAGGGAAGAAAGCGGCACATGGGATCTAGCTAATAATGCGCAAAGTCAGGATCACTTAGTGAACCACCACTTATCCCCTTGCTAGTCGTCGTCGGCTAGTGCGCCTACTTCACAAGGCATCTACCGCAAACGCAGCCTTAACCACTAACATGGCATCACTAAAAGTATTTTTCATATCTTATTCGGTAAGGTAAGATTGAAAGTTCATCAATATCTTGTTCCTACACCCCTTTCATGCGCGCGTAGGGTGGCTTTCTGAACGGCTGTTCGACTGCGTGAATACTTTATGATGCTAAATGATATATTCTGCCGCAACTACTGAGCAAAAACTGCTTATAACTGAATCGTTCACACACTTGCCACCTCACAATGCTGGAGCACTTCTTGTCTAACAGACTACGGCTTGTATGCGTAGTTGTGTTGGAGGTAGACTGTAGGCGCAGATGTTCGCAGGGATTCAGTGATGTCTAAGACCCATCTACTCGACAGAATTCGATTTAACTAGGGGATGCTTCGGAGGGACTTCTTGAAAACCGCAAGCGTTAGTAAATCATCTCTGAACTACTAGCTTGTTGAAAAAGTGAAGCGGCGTACATGAAAAAGGTACTTCCTCTCCTTGCTTTCCTTATTTTATACAAACTCTTTGTTGTTAGCATTAGGTATTGTTGTCCGCAATTGGTTGAGAATTATAACGGTATAGAAGACTCAAAGACTGCATTACGCATTGTAAGGAGAAGCTCGGATTGAAATGTTGCAGTGACAATAATAGGTTATAAAATGGTGGTGACGGTCTCTAAATTTTGCGAAGCGCACACGCAGTTACTTTTTTCTAGTTGGCTAACAAGTGATAATCGACGTAGGCTAATTAATCGCTTGACATTTTTGGTCATTCAATGACCCTCAGCTGAAGGCGCTTGACCACCAATGCAGGGACGACTGCGCGCATTTGGGCACGTAGTAAGCAGGCGTTTCTGCTCCTCTCCATGGACTAAGTTTGCCTATGCCCCTCAGTTGTTATCGCCTCATCAATTATTGTACAGCTTAGCTAAGGTGTGTATTTGAGGTCAATTTCACTGAGCTATTTTAAGGTGGAGCGATAAAAATGCTTTACCATTGCGTTTCAAGCAATAAAACGCGCCTTTCCTTTAGCAAAAAGCAAGCCATTTTGGTTAATGGCGGGTGATTTTCGTGGAAGTACTTATCGCTACTCAGTAGGTGGGCGGCGACGTCTCAGGACTCAGTGGCAGTTGTAAAGATTAGGCAAGAGTGAACGCTAGGAGCATCTAAATGACTTAATCATTTCTTATGGGTGATGGGTGATTTGGTTATTTTTAACAATTGATTAAACATCTATACCACACAAGAGTAAAAAATACAAAAGAAATTTTGTACGGTATAATTTGGTTTTCCTTGTCGCCGCGAGATACACGAATTCAATCTTATTGCAGCGGCATTCAGGGTAGACTAAAATTGAAGGCAAGCAAATCTGCAAGCAGCGCTGATACAGACGTCAAGCAGGTGGCAGGTTAGAAGCATTAACGAGATTTTTAGGACGGTAAGGAAAGTCTAGCTTATAATTCATGCTACTGAAGTGGGTGTCTTTCCTACACCTTAGCGGTCAACACCACTGGTAACTGTGCAGACACATCCATTTCTGGAGAATCGCGAAAGGGGAGCAGCGAGGCTCAAGATATTTGTGGAACCTGCGTCATTTAACACAGCACCGCAAACTACGCACAATTGTGTGCCAGAGGAGCTGGAGTCAGGCTGACCAAAGCATGCCGCCTCAGTCGCCGCCATTAAAGCTGCTTCAGCGGTCACAGAAGTAGCCTCAGAGAATGTGTAACAGAGCCTTAACGCGGCTAAGACCATCACAACAGAATTTAAGGCAGGGGAACCGAATTCCTGGTATTACTGGACGTGTAAGCTTTTGTTGCTCTCTTATTTACCCATTCATAATGCCAAACACTCAGCCACTTCATACCATTTCAGCCTTTTTTTGCATGGTCATCATTACCTCTCGTTCATAGTTCTATTAGCTTCGTTCATCCAATGTTTTTGTTTTCATATATTGCGTACGGCTTCATTTGTAGTTTTAAATTTTCTGACAAACTCTTAGATTAGTTGCGCGTTTTGAGATTGCCTTAAGGTCTCCACGCGCCGAGGCGTTAGTTAAAAGATGTGTTGTTGAAAGCAGCCTGCTTAAGTCAAATAATTGACACTCATGATCGTACATAACACAAAGCCATCCCCTTCGTGACTTAATACCACTATCCCTGATTGCGGATCTGGTAAGATGAAGTGTCAAATGATAAGATGTCACTGGTCTGGAAAATTAACCCTCTCCTCTATGCAGACATCAGTGCGTCATACGTTGTTCCCATCATTTTTTGCAGGCTTCATCAAGTTCTAATGCAGTAGCAGAGTAAGGTCATGCACACAGACACACAGTCTACATCTGCATTTACATCCCTTGAGAAGAAGATGGACTTCTCCACGATGAATTAAATGCTCACTAGTGTGTCCCTTCAGTTCTGCAAAAATTATGTTCACGCTTAACCGACTTTGTGTCTGCTCGCACAACCCTGTTCTGTTACTCGATTAGAACTCATCGCTGGGCTCACAGTGAGAGATACTCTAATGTGAGTAAGCAGACGGAGGTTTGGTTGCCAGGACAATGCTGTAATGCCACCTGACGCGATGTCTTCTCGACTTGCAATCAGTCAGCCAGTGATGTTTATTCACGCCATAACTGACTGCATTTTGTAATGTCACAGAATACAATTGACGAAATCTAATTAGACTGAGTAGTTGTTTAATTTTACTTAACAGCTAAGTGATAAGACATATCACCACCAATTGCAAGAACAGCACAATCAACTAGAGTTGCAGGCACAACTGAAGCTCAGATCTATTAAATTTGAGTACATTAGTGAGTTTGGGAATGCTTTGAGATTAAAATATGTGTATTTAAAGCAAGACTATGATAACGTACAAGAGCAGATCAACATGAAGGGAAATTTAGGCACTTGGACACTCCTCAGATCATTTTATTTCGGCCCCGCTGAGAGTCCATCTTTGGTGCAATTGTGCGAAGTCGTATGAGTCGTGCAGAGAGTTATTGACAAGCGTTGATAGCTGTGAGTTGCAGACGTGATATCTCACTGGCATCGCCCAGTTCTAACGCGTAACATCACATAAGGATCTGTTTTCCGTGCTTACCCCTTTGCCCAATTTGATGTTTGCACTCATTTGCAGTCTTAGCAATGGAATTTAATGTGCACGGGGCTCATAACTTGGGTTCAATAAATTAATAGATCAAAGAACAAATGCAAAGAAGCAAACACCGAACCAACCACAGTGGCCAATTCATGAATTAGGGATCTCTTATGCTGCATCAAACAGAGGCTGCGACATTCAATGACCCAAGTGATGAACTGGGATCAAGACGTAGCAGGAAGGCCATGAAATGCATTTATGATACCTTAAATATGTAGCCATATGAAAAGGTGCGAAAAATACATCATTAAATAGTGGCTTAGTAAAAGTTGTCACTTAACTGCTACGAATGACTGCAGCACATACTGAAGGCGAGACAGTACATACGCCGGTTGTCACAATGTAGGGCATCAGGGGTAGTGGCTGGGTGGACGCAGGATTGTATGGTAGGTTAGAGGTCCTTAGGCAACTTGAGGTCAGTGCATTTTAATGACAATAACCTAGGCCTAACAGAAGTGGTAAGATATCAAAGAATATCAGTGGCGTAATGGATGTCGGTCGCAAGTCAATGGTAATGGTAATCCTCAGCGGCCGTTCATTGTTGCGCATAGTCATTGGGACGTCTGCATTACCGCACGCTGAATTGTGAGTGCATGAGTTGCAGCTGCTGTGATCTAGGACCAGGAATCGATTTGGGCTAATCAACATCATAAAAAGGTTACGGGTTCATTTTTGGGCCGTTAATTACATTGCACATCCATGCAAATGAGAAATGTTACTGTGCTTTTCTTTACGATAATGCGAATCGCACGGAGAACAGAGCCTGCAAAAAGCATCCTCTACAGACAGGCCCTCTACTATTATAACGGAAAATGGCCTACCATCATGGCTGGTAGTTACCGAGGACTAATCTACCAAATGCGATTAGTTGTAACCTAAGTCATCATTCATCGTCTGATAAACTAAAAATCAAAACCGCAACCTTTATCGTAGTTTACTTCTTGTACGTTGCAAAACCACACCTTATGCATTTGGTTGATTAACTTGTGCAAAGAACGCAGCTTGTGCATCCTCCTGCAGCCTCATTCAAATACACTTGGGTTTTTTCTGGAATAAAAATGACATGCCAACTTCATTAGAGCATCATTTCTGGTCTCACAAATCAAGTATTGGTAAAGAAGAGAAACATTTGCCTTAATAAATACGTTGTATGTGATGCAAATGAGCTATAGTCAACCAATTCAGAAAAAGCAATTGAAAATCAGCGAGTGATAAAAGCATGGCAACACTGTCAATCAGGTAGAACGTTATATTAAGCAAATAGTACAAAGGGCATGAATAAAATCTGCATGTAGAATAACTCTAAATGATGTGAGCTGTGCTGCATGTATTAAGGCAAGAGCAATAGTTAAAGCAAAACCACCCAAGTTTTACTCAAACCGACAGTCACGCAACACATTAGGGATAGCGAAAGCCACACGCCCAAATGATAACCACGCAAGCACTCAGAGGTGACATCTAAAATGTGGTACCGAATAAAATCTCGTAAAACTATTAGCAAAAGTAAAACTTGTACGTAGTAGATTGCTGACGATACGATAGCGCTTAAATTAGTTCAAGAAATCGGCAAAGATTAGAGGAAAGGGCTGTAAGGCAAATTGGTCGTCCACTAGACAAAGTCAAAGGCGAATGTATCATTTTCGATCGGCTACCAAAACAAAACAATACTTTAAAAGGCATTGTGCAAGGAGTATTAACGGTCTTTAAGATCTGTAGCGGTAAAAAGTTTACATTGGAGCGCCTTAGCTGAACCATTAAACTCTTCCTTCCCAAAGCCCATCCATCCGTCGAACATATCGTACCATGTGCACCTACAGCTTTGTGAACAGACACACTGCGTTCAACATAGAACGTGGAAATTTTTAGGGCATTTGATCTTGTACGCACATCTGCTTTGCTTGGCTGCTCTGCCCAGAAACACTTTCACGTTTATCACCCGTCAAAATGACGAATGCAGGTTCATCAGGTCCAATCCACTGCACTCTTATAGGAGATGAAAATGAACAGGTTGAAGTCTTCGAGACCACTCTGGTGTGAGCGAAAGGGCAAAATTTATTAGGAACTTAACTTAAAGGAGACCATGTAAATTGATGAACACCTGCGACATCAACAACGTGACATATCTAACATGTCACACATTTTAGCTTTTAGGGTTGGGCGAAAATACACCTTGGTGAAGGTGACCCGACACGCAGAAGACTAGAGAATCGCGATGTATATGCTATTGTAGGGGCTACGATTCAGCCCTCAGTAGCGAATCCATAGTTTCATGATTTTACTAGTTGATATGAATTCAGAGAAAATTCTATCGGAATCCGGCAAGACAGTGATCAGTGGTCACTGTAAATGGTAGACCCCGTAGTTGTGTACCGTGTTTGCATGCATTGTAACTAAGCCTATTCGTGAAGGTGCGATCACTCCGTGAGTTTCCCTGTACTTGGTTTGCCTGAAATCCCGTGCACAGGTTTTTAATCTCTGAGCATGTGGTTACGTATTTCTCTTTAAAAAGTGCCCAAAAGGGCATGCAAGTAGGTCTCGAGATCAAATAGAGAAGTTGAGAAGGTAAGGAAGTAAATTTACGGCAATAGTCCCGCACAGCAGTCTGCTGCATTTACATCTTCAACCCACCGCTCAGCTAGGGTGGGGAATGCGCTTACCACAAAACAATAAACAGTGCGGTATCCTTATATCCTGCTTGAGACGCACATCATAATTTCGCAATGAATGCAAGGGCACCATGTAGTAATATGGCTAAGGAAATCTTTTAACACTTAAGTTATCCAATAGACAGAATTAATATGTGAATGTTTTCGGAGTAATAAGGTGCATTGAAGTCCACACTTAACGTTTTCCACTCCAAAGCCCACCCATATCTGTTGTTCAAAAAGTTTAAAGCGCCTTTTTTTTCTTTTATTTGTGATTAAGCTTTTTAACAAACCGCTGTAGATTGTTGCCCAAGGTTAACTAAAGCACTACCTTAATTCATTTGACAAAGCGAACAACATTGGCGTTACATCTACACAGACAAGTCTTCGCTCACAATTATATTGAATGTCTCCTTGCTTTGAGAAAGGTAGCAATCACCGGTTTCCTTGACTTTCACGGTAAGATAGTCCACTTTAAGGTTGTCAGTTGAGATGTTATGGATGTAAAATGGTTTCGATCGTGTTATTTGTACACTTAGCTGTGGAGACACTGTGGCCTAGTGTCAAATCCATTTCAAGCGGTGTCTGCGTTACTATTCTAAAGAAGAGCATAGCACAAGCCTTAGAGAGTAGCCACAGACGATCTCGACAGCTTTTTACGTTAAGTCCCTATCCTGTGTTTCCATAGTGATGCACAATATATTCCAAGACACGTATACAACAACACCGGTAGTGGGCATTACTGCTAGGTATATGCTCAGTTCCATTTACCAAAACTTCGTGGGATGTGTAAGGAGAGGGTAGGCAGCAACGTACAAGGAGAGCATTGCAATGCGTTGCTTTTCTTTCGGATTATCCAGCGTAAAATAAATTCTTCTTAACGAAACATCCTGGTTATGTGCCTACACATGCATCTTTCCATGCAAGCATGACCTACAACGTCCCATAGGGAAAACTGGACCAGTAAGTTATGCCTGCAATTTGATTTATTTTTCCGAATATCTGTTTAAAGTGAGACAAAAACAAATGAACTACTGCTGATCTTAATTCTAGGCGCAATCACAAGTGCCCTCAGCACAATACTGTAGTTGAACCAGCAATAATAACACAATGCAAAATTCAGTCAAAAATATGTGGTGTCTTGACCAGGAGGTCAATATGACAATTTGCAAAACAGGCGAAATGCAATTTAACCCGCCATCGATATTGCAGAGTAAAAAGAGTTGCAATGACAAGAACCTCATGGCAGGTCTGTCTACGTATTCTTTCAGCCAAAACCTGTGCCCATAACCTGAATCAGTTTTACAGCTTTACGGCCCGCTTGTCACCCCATGTGCTGCCATATTATCCTAGTTCTATCTTTATCTTCCATTAATGCGGTCTGGTGCATTTGATATGCAACTCTCTGATCACCTCTGTTGCTGCCACTATCTGCTTTCCAAGACCTGGCTTACCGTGCCTTACGCAGCGTGCAAAAGCAGCATTGAGACGTATGACAACGGCATGAAATCAACATCGTCTACCTCTCTACACCTCTTGATGAAGTGAACGATAATGGAGTGAATGAGGAAGAGCGAAGGATTTTGCTATGCTTAGAGTGTAAAAAAGCAAGTACCAGCTCCGTCTCTTTACAAATGCACCAGCAAAGTCACTAACGCGTGCGAAAATGCCCTTTCTGTGATTAGATATCATGGCGCAGTTAAATCCTCCAGGAAAAAAGGAAGGAAGAGAAAAAGCAAGAGGAAAGCTATTCTTCTGTCTAATCTGCCAGCCTGTCTTTTCGATCGGTCGAACATGCCACAGCACATGCAGACACATGCGACGGCGAAGAGCTGCCGCTGATCTCACAGTCGTCGATCATTCATTAGCTGTATTTTGCCTATCTGACAACTAAGAAGTTGCTTAGTCCCCATTCTTGCTTTAGCCAACACTAAGAATGATGTTTTGCCACCTTCATTGTCAAAGCAGCGAAAGTCCGTGACATTGTTTCTGTCGCTTTGGGCAAAGGGTTGGAGATGCTTATATCCAAAATTTACGCGTTGGCCTTATTAAGAGCCTGTGCTATGCGTTTCTACGTTGTAGGAAACTGACGGCATTCTATTAATGGTAGTAAAAAGCAACGTTTCCTTTCATTTTGATCAAAATGGGCACCAATCAATCAAATAAGCGCTTACCAAATATGTCGCTCATATTAGTGACGCCACGCCAGTGCCTTAGAATGCTGAACTAAATTACGCGACAGCAAATTTTGCTCATTTGCAAATGCTGTTGTTCCAACTTATTTTTAAAACACGCACTATTGTGGGGTACTAAGTGAAAGTCCTGGATATGCTACAAGTGCTTTGTGCGATGTCGCCATTTACTAACTACGTCAATTAAGCCAATGAGGAAAAGACCACGATTGCGGCAAATGAGCTCAATACCTTGCACACAGTGCTTTAAGGCCAGTTTAGGTTTTAAAGAATATCCCGCTTACGGCTTCGTACCCCGTCACTTTCGCCTTTCCACAGAACCGTCAGCGACGTAAATATCTAAAGATGTGCCAGATATGTCGACATGAAAGCCTACTAGCTTTTTTGACATTCC
>JADWOT020001276.1:0-120000 GCA_036345935.2 Taenia hydatigena | reverse complement strand
ACTATATTATCTCTTTTGTTGTGATACTTTAAGCAGCATGGTCATCTTAAGCTGTCTTTACATTTACTATTGCGCTCAATGATGCAGCGAAGACTCAAGCCATTGGCAGACAATTGAAAAAAAAATTAACTTTACAGTTAAGAGCCGGTTTTGACTTTGCCCAGTGCTCTCATTACATGGGGTCAAACAAGCCCATATTTTGTCCCAATTCTGAATCATTAAATGGGTGACGCACTCTGATATGATAAGAAGGAGAATCAGTCTGCTACAACAAGAGGGTTTGTGCCACCTTTCATGCCTTCACCTTAAAGTTCACTGTCCGCAAGTCGAGTCGTTCTTTACCCGAATCCTGATATGCGATGGAGGAATGCAGCTGCCGAAACGGAAAATGGTGCAGATGTCCACAAACTTAGATAGCTTATAAGTTCAGGTAGGGTCGCGTAAAGGTCGTCTTACGTTTTAATCTACAGCCCTTGTTATTCGGGATGCTGGCTAGGTGACGGTATAAAGCGACGACGCCTCTAACCCTAAGGTATTAGCAATCGATGTCTTGACTATGCCCAGCCTCCCAAAGATCACCAATCTCACGTCGCCAACAACGACAAGACTAACCGTATCGGAAATATTAACTGCTCTACTCTTATGGCCACGCATCTCTTGCCCATTCAACGTGGCATAAATTAAGATGCTTTGCATTGACTCATGCTAACTGCTTGCATCGCTATCGTTGACTGATAGTAATCAAAGCCTGTCCAATCTGGACGTACCGTCAGCACCATCGGTAACAGACTGCACAAACCCACCAGCTACAGTGGTTCTTACAGTGGTGACTATGAATGCAGAGTCAAGCAGCAGGTTGTGCGATTCTCCGATTTAATCTATAGCAAGCGATCTTAGCCAAAGCCATTTTGCGGCGAAATTACATGTAGGGTGAGTCACGGCGCAACCCAAACACTGCAGTGTCGACCCGAACATTTGTTCGCAGCCGATTTTGTCCATGCGCCAAACTCTGTATTATGGGCGCAGTACACGGTGCTGTTGATTAGATCTGACTAACCTATCAAAAGGCTAGAAGTTGCGTAAAATACCAAAATAATAAACGAACTCACAACACAAGGCTCGGAGACAATACCTTGCATTTGATAAATGCACCTCATATAGAAATGCTCTCTTTTCTTTATAACAAAGAAGATTCTACTTTCATTCCAATTATTAATCCTTAACTCGTAATTCGTTTTCATGCAATAGTTACAGAGGATAACTAACAAGTTATTTTCACAGTGATTGACAATTCAGAGCAAGCATAAATTTTGCAACCTTCCTTCTTAGCTTCCATGTTTCCCGTTGTAAATCTCACCTCATGTTCAAAGTTAATAAACATGCTATTAAAAGGCATATCTTTTCGCAACCTCATCACAAAATTTAAGAATTATTAAAGCAAAATATTTATTGGAGGAATACATTAGATCTCACATAAGCGTGACGATTGATACAAAGGAACTGGTCATCTAAAACAATAAAAGGATTGCATTATAAGGAACGAAAAAAATGAAAATAGTGCCATACGGCGCGTGTCTAAATGTGTTTGTGCAAATTAGTGCATTCGGAAGTAAGGGAGAAAAAGTGCTGACGCATTTGACTACGCGACTCGTTGCATTAAACTAAATATGCGTAAAGTCATATTCAAAATCTATGCAGGGCATAACTCTCAATGCGGAAGCTGCGTTTCTTACACAGAAGTGAGAGATGCTATCAAAGCAGTCACCCAAAATTTTCTATAAGTGATAGTTATGCAGCACAGCGAAAGCATAGGAAATGGTACAATCAACACTGGCAAGGGCAAACATACACTACATCAGGTGGCACTTAGGCAAACACTGAGTAGCGACATCCAAAACACTATGATACACTTGCAGCAGCCTGTGTAACTCTTTTCAAAATTGAGCGTCATGGATCAAAGTGCTAACAATGCAATAGCTTACTCATCTTTGAGCGCATTAACTATTTTAAAATCGGATAGACTACCATGGTGTGCTATAAAATTGTCCAAGGGCGAGGCACCTTATTCTTCATGGTCCTCTAAAGAAGGGAATAACACTTGGAATTACAGTAGCATGAGTTATAACAGTCGTTACGACTTGTGGCTTATAAAAGATCTACCTTCAAGGCGCTTCAATTGAACTTTAATCTTTTCCTTCCCAAAGCATATCCATCCATTGCGCGTATCGCGTTCTGCGCACTCGCGGTATTGTCGTAGCTGACAAAACCTGTAAAATGGACACGCCGCGGTTAACAGAGAACGTGGCTGTGTAAAGGACAATTAACTAAACATGAGTACCTGCCAAAGCCCTTGCTTTGGCCTGTCGTTCTGTCCAAAAATATCTTCACACTCAATACTCGCCCATATGGTGTAAACAGATCGTGTAAATTCTTTTCACTACATTCCTGAGGAATATGGAAGATGAATAGGTTGGAGCCTTTTGGGCCCCTCCTCACTGATTCCCGTCCAACGGGCTCTTGGTGATTAGGGGTGTTCACAACTTGGGCGGCGTATTGAGCAGCCACTGCTACTAAAGGCAAAAGAAGATAATGCATCAGGAACATTCTTAAATATGAGCAAATAAAAGGAGAAGCATAAACTCACCATACCCAAACTGGGGATTGATGCACACAGGTGGGTGGGTAGCTAAAATTAACGCACGATGATGAATGGCTATAAAGGCATAATTTCCACAGCAAAGGACGGCAAACGACAACTCACCTGCGCTGTTATAGGGAGTGCCTGGCATTGTAAGTTGCACATTCCAAATCGGGTAAAATTGGTTGGTTTGAAGTACCTCAGTAGCAAGACATTGCTGTTGCTGCTGCAGCATGAACTGCTGTAAGTTCTGTTGAGCCACCATGGATGCAATGTACTGCGCCACTAAGGGATCATTTATTGCGGCCTCGTAATTAGCTCCTAGCGCAGCAATCGTTTTGCTGATGGCTAAGCCAGTGTTGTCGGCTATAGCAACTGCTGCAGGATTCGGCCATACTGGGAAAGAAATCGCTGCACTTGGCAGGATCTGTGCAACTGCTGCGGGATCCTGCAATGGTAGAACAGCACTTTCATCTCAGCCTTTGCCTACATATGTAACCTTCAGAAGCATTTTAGTCGTCAGCGACTGAATAAGGCCTTGCGCATATAGTAGAAACATAATTTCCTTAGCTAATCCTCAAACGAATGTGCTTACGGATTGTAGCATCGGAAGACAACGGCCGAGGTCGCGACCAAGTGGAGCAGTAACGGCCATGGGGCAATTTATTTGGAAATTTGTAGTAAGCTGTGCAATATTATGACCTCCGAGAGAGATCACAGCTGGTAACATGTAGCCATTGAGTAGAGGCATCGATCCAGCTACTTCCATGTTTCTTTCGTAAGTTCCACCAGCAGCCGCTTCCGGCGGAAAATTATCTGAGCTCTATCAAAAAGTAATCATTGTTGTTAAATACGAAAAGGCATGGACATTTCACGGCCGTACTGCATCTAACATCAAGGGAGGTCATAAATTCACTCCACGATCTATTGATTGAGGCTAGCTATCTTTGAAATTGAATCGTTTTGTCTCCATGGAACAGGATAATATTAGCCTAAGGGAAATATGCAGTTGATATTTCAAAGGACGCGATTCATTTCATAGGACCTCTCATCCAAGACCGGTGGCGTTACATACTTCGAAACTACAAGCTTCGCCGAAACCTAATTTTCGGTGGCCGCCTGTGTCAGCATCAACTGCATTTGGAAGTGGTGCTACTTTGGAGTGCATGGACCAAGCGCGCTCCGACTTTTACTTTAAATGAGGTCATCGGCACTACGAGGTAGAGACATTTGACATTTGAAGTGGACTGCGGTACACTTTAAGCCTAGCATCTTGACAGTGAGATGCAGCTCACCATGATGTGAAGTTAACCTGAGGAGTAACATGAGCAAAGCGTTAATCAGTATTCAAGGAATCACGCAGGCGTGCAACACAATGAGCCGCGTATGCTCTGCTCTTATATTCACCTCAACGTATATGTTTGTGTTCTTTTCTTAGGACTACCCGCGCTCTGCCGAGTTAGGTCTGGGCAGTAACTTGACCTTTACTGGAATGAGAATAGGTGAGTTTTAAAGGAGGGATATGATTGGGGTCATAATGTGCCCCATAAAACGAGTGTTTTCCAAAACCAATGCGAAGAAACCCGTCTTGATGCTCATTTACCAAATAGTAATTTGACAAACCCACGGAGCAACAAAGGTATATTTCAATTGCGAAGCTAGGCAACTTAACAGAAACTCTATCGTTGTTGGAATTAAGGCCTACAAAAGCGATATTAAGGATATAATCTTCAAAATATTGTGCATCGATTCTTCTAGCATCAGAGGTAAGCAAGCTTTGACCTGCAAGACGGTTTGCCCTTGCGAGGTAGGGTAGCACCAGCCCTAGGAGGAGTTTGTAGTTAATATTCTTAGTCAGCGTAAGCCATTTTATATGAACTCATCTAAAATTAGTGTCATTGCTTTTTTCAAAACTGTAAGAAACTGCTTTAGTACCTGTGATCACCTGTGCCACCATCAACAACGGTTCGGCGTAGCGATTTCTTGATCTGCAAAGACGAAAAGCGCTTCAGCCTCCATTTTAACTGAGGTCACCAGTATTTGATATTTGGGATAAGTCGAAGTGCATATTAGGCGTTTTAGCGGTTACGACACTTGTGTAACACTTCTGGGTGGCCCTAATCAGCTTTTGTTTTAAAACGTGATCCACTTTTCTTTTTGCGAAGTAAACTGCTACTAGCTTCAATGAGTAGCAAGAGCCGCTCACAAGAAGTACATGCTGGTTAAAAGGTGACCCATTCCTTCCGCCTGTCAATCGATTGTCTCGACCATCGATATTTTGTGCACCACAAAATGTCAGGAGATATGGGCCGAATCTTAAACAGATCCGAAGCATGCGGCTCTGAGACACTTTCATGCAGGGCATCTTGAAAGTCAGGCACATATTATTGGACTGAAAGGAATGTCTAACATGCGTTCTGCAAGATAACTTCCTCTTCAATCAAATGCACTTTAGCGACTTTGAATGCTACATTTTCGAGCTTTTATAGAAATAGCGCATTGTGACTAATGAGGGAAGTCGCGGTTTTGGTGGAAGTCGCGTTTTCTCAAGCCCTCTAACTAGAAGAGAGCAAATAGCCACGAAACGCAGCAGAAAAAAAATGCGATGTGTCCTTCAAAGTTATAAGGCGTTTCTTAAAACACGTATCAAAATTAAAAATTCTTAGCTAAATTTATCCTTCCGCCTGCTCAAACTTTCTTCGTGTTCGCATCGACATTGCTCCGTGACATTTCTATTAACTGCCACTTGTATTTCATTCAATGCCGAGAACTTTTATTGAAATACCCGTTTAGAGTCGAATCTACGCCATCAGCTCTTAAAATCGTCAATGGACTTATCATGACTTATGTCTACTAGACGACGAACATTCTGAACACCCTTTCATGGTCTCACAATGATTTATGACTTCTTGGAAACCTGTACCTTTAATTAAAAAGGACTACTGGTGCAGTATTAAGGCAAAAATGCTGTTAGAAGTTTGGCGCAATTAAAATAGTCTCTGACAAAGCTTTCTATTTCGACAGAGATATAAAGAAAGTACCTAAGTAGCATGCCTTCAAAGCCCAAGACTCTATAATAGAATGCGGATACTAGTTCTTTAAGATAACCGTGTAGGCAGGTAGTTGTGCTGCAAGGAGCAAAGGGCTCATAAAAAATAACAAATTAAAAATCCTGAGAGAGAATACTTGTGACGATACGATTAAAAGTACGAGACTTTGCGTCAGCCAAAGCAAGCCGAGAGGAGCATTTGAAACCTGTGTAAGGCATGACTCGCAATGTGGAGAACTAAGATGCATGCACCAATTTGGTGGATCTAATTGAAGTACATTCACTAGGAACTTATTCAAACTGGTGGTTGTGCAGCACAACAAGGGTGTAGGAGTTGAGGACAACAACTTCGGTGAGGACATTGATGACACTTGTGCAAACACTGGGAGGTGAAACCTACAACATCATAGTGGGTCACTAAAAGCCTGTATAAATGTTCTCAAAGTGGAAATTTGAAATTGATTTGAATGCTACTAATATGACAGATTAATTACCCTCAAGGCTATGAATCATTTAGCAAAACTGATAGGGACTAAGAAGAGTGAGCTGTGGAATTCATCGACAGTCAACTACATAGCGTCAACACTTAAAATGCATAATTCATATTGGCCTTCATGAGAAAAAGGAAAATGCTCAAAAGCACATCGGCAGGAGTTATGGCAGTGTTTAAGGCCTGGAGCTTAAAATAGGTATACTGATGGAGTAATTAAGCTGAACTTTTAATCCTCTCCTTCCCACAACTTCTCCGCTTATCGCAGGTATCGCGTTCTGCACACTCAAAGAATTTTCATTCTTAGCAAAGCCTGTGAGTGAACACATTGCAATTACTTGAGAACGTGGAAATTAACAAACAATCAATCTAATGTGTGTACACATCGAAGCCAATGCTCTGGCTTGTTACTCTGACCACAAATACCTTCACACTTAACACTCGCCCAAACGGCTTGAAAAGAGTAAATAGGCGCACTTCACTATGCCCTTGGGAAATATTGATGAACAATTTAAAGCCTCCAGAGTCCTCGATCATTGACCCACAATTAGCGGATTGTTGAGGGTGATGGGTAAGTACTTGAGCAACGTCATGAAAACACACTGCTGTTGAGGACACAGGGAGCTAAGTGTTCTAGAAGCTTATTTTAAAAGAGGCAAAGGAAAGGGGAAATAAGCACAAAATTACTTGTTTTGAACTGAGGGTTGCCAAGCATGCATGATTGAATAACTAAAAGCAAAGCATGAAGGTGGATGATCAAAAAGGCAAACCTACAGCAAAGGATAGGAAATGGCTTCCTACCTGCGCCTTAGGAGATAATTCTGGTACTAGAGACTGCATATCCTCGTCTGGCTAAAATAGGCGATTCTGAAGTACTAAGATGGAAAGTGCTGCCGTTGCTGTTGTCTCAGCTTGAGTTACTTCAAGCTGTGTCGCTACATCATGCATGCCAGGGCTTGTGCAGCACAGTCCAAATAGAACGCTTCAAGAGGCGACGATGTTTGTGGAAATGGAATTGAATCAAATCAATAAATTTGACCTAGAATATAAAGAACCAATGCACACGTCTCAAAAAGCACCTTAGAAAACCCCAATAATATTGCAGCAAAGTATGCCTCTATAAGATTTCAAAGTTTATCACAGATTGCAGAATCATGCGAATTTGCTGGTCATTGTTCCGCATAGCTTGCCTAATTGAGCATTTCTGGGCTGAAAATGCAGGGCATACAAATACACCAATCCTATGCTTTTTTGGTATATCTATGAAGTGCTTTAAAAGTTATAATTTTGGTTCCCTTATAATCACAAAGTAGCTTTTCTTTAATTCGTAGAATTAACATTCGCTGTTTTGTAACCACACATGAAAGGGTTGTTAAGAAAGGCGTGAAGGAAATCTGTCAGCCTCAAACATAGCTGTCAGTTTGCTGACCATTGAGGCACATTGTCTGCAAATTCGTGGTAATGTCTGCTAATGGTGTCCACAAGATGTTCTTGTTACTCCCTCTTCTCGGTCAATGTCAAGCCTCCAAATAGGTAGACATATCACTCAGGCCGACAAGTGGCCCCATTTGCCGCTGTTAGGGATACGACAACAACTCGGAAGTGAGACATCCTCATTGCAGAAGAATGGCATTATCAAAGCACTCCTGGCTGGGTCAGGAAGATATTGTTGCTTCTACTGTAAGCGCTCTGGGCAAACTTTAGCTGAACGTAGCTTGGGTGTTTCGAACTAACAGGCCGAATTGAATCTGGTTGGCATAAAATACGAGGAAAGAAATACAGGGCCCATCAGACAGCACCGTACGAAGATGCAGAAACTTAGATCCTTGCATGCACTTTGAAGAGTGGATGCGATAGCGTGTTATACGCTTATATCTGCATCGAATGTGTCGGACGTTTCAGCATTTGACAACCCTGTAAGCCCTACTAATTGACAATCAGTGGGATAGATTATTGGCGATGCAAAATCATCTTAATAATCTGTCAACCTCCATTTATTTAGTTTTTTTTTTATCTTGTACATTCGGGAATGTTCTACGCATTTTATTTTGATACAATAGTCCTAATTGCGCACTCATGCCCATTCTCTTAACGCTGCAAAATCTAATTCTACCTTTCGTATTGTCCTTAGAAGTGAATAACGTGTTTTCGGTTTTTTTGCCCATTTACAACAAATGCCCTTATAGCATGGTTGCGACTGGAATTGCATTAACCAAATCAGTAGGGATGGACTCCTTAGCCATTTCGGATTACGGACTTTGAAATTAAACTTCTTTGAGTGGCCTCGCTGGACCTGCTATTCTTCCTTACGAACTGCAGGACAGATGGCTGTTAACTGTACACCACGAGAATTTCGGACTACCTTATTTGGTACACTTGTTTTACTCTCTGAAGTCGAATTCGTAGTGGGGGATGATGAGAATTAACCTACGGAAATATCCTAGTTCCGTCAAATGAGCTCAGTCATGGGCTCACAATCGTTAAATATAATTGGTTTTAAATACACTTTAGCATCAAGTGGAATGAGTAAATTGCACCCCATTCCATCTAAACGTGGTGTAGTTATCCCATTCCTCTACTGAAATCGCTAACCTCGTCACATTTTCCGATTCCTCCTTATGGTAACGTGCAGTAACAGTCCTAGAAATAGTTTGTCCTGGCCTTGAGTGTATGAAGATGAGAGTTCTTTGCGGACGGAATTTTTGACGCGGCATATGCTTTGTCAAGATTTTAGGCCGTAAAATAGCTTACAGTAAGGCTGTTGGGTTGAGGTGGTGGGTCTAATATTATGCGCACCACCTGGGGGTCGATCGCTTTAGGTTTTACGTCCTAGGAACACAATTAAAATGCATTGTTTTTTCATAGCTGGTGGGAGGCCAGCAGAGCTCTGCTGAGCCCGGTCTGCTCCTAGACATGTGTTGAGTGGATGCAAATGGGTGTGGAATGTTTAATCATCAAAAATAAATGAATAAATGTTAACTGTATAATTTATTGAAGATGGCCTTGAGTAGTTGAGTAAAAGGCAGATCCGAATACCTTGCTTTAAGTGCCGGGCAAAGCGAGTCGATGCGGCGTGAATGCATGTTACCAACAGCCTCAATCCCTTTATATGATGCCTCTCATTTCACGGATTGCACTGTTTAGGATCGCCATACCTCAATATGACCCCCAGTAAGAAATAAATACTACAGAAACAATACCAAGCTCATTTACGAAATTCAGGACAGCAAATAAATGCAACGTTGACGGGGAGTTCTGTTCTTATTGTAGCCCCCATCTTATAGCAGAATCAAGAAAAATTAGGCTACACTCACTTCAAAGATGCACAAGAAAGGAATCAATGTTGCAAAAACTGGAATCGCACTAAGGAAGCAGTCTTTGTGTCCTTGCCCCTACACACATAATCGTCAGCACGAGACTGTGGTTCGTTGCCTCATAGACGAAGCGCTGACTAAATTGCATGCTGACTGAGTTAGCGATAGGGTAGAGCGCTCCAATGACTGCAATGTACAGAGTTTTTCGTTCCATCCTTTGCAACTAAGAAGCAAGAAGCAAAAATATTCACCATATGCGAAAAAAATTATGCCCTGGTTCAAAAATACTTCCAGCTCTGCAACCAACGTTGCAAATTAGACTTCGCTATCAAAGGAATTAGGTTTATTGAGGACTCAACTGGGTAATGGATTAAAAAGCGAAAACGCATATATTTAACGTGCTGGCGCCATTAATTTGTGCGAATCTTTTTGGATTTTCATGCTGATGCAAGTTTCGATGCTATATTTTCTTCTAACTGCGCACTGTCCGCCAAGAGCGGTCAGCCGTAACGTCATACAATTCTTAAGGGCTTTGAACTAATACAAGATGACAAAAAGCTTCGACCCCGCTTCCTGCTAAAATGGATGCAAGGTAATCCATCAGTTGGTCTTGTAACGACACATTCAAGCATTGGTCAATTCCATTTTATACCTAAAGGACTCAATTTGTTTCAAGTATACTACCGTCAGTGGCATAATGCGCCCCGTCAAAGGCAGTGCAAGAGTAGTGCGAACATAGTGACAAGAGCAAGGCGGTCTTTTGGGACACATTAGCCCGGTTCCCGTCAACCATCTTCAGGCAGTCGAGCAATAAGGCCATATCCGGCAAATACTTTTACGGCCTAATAACAGTTTTAGCCAGTGAGATCAACTTGGATGCATTGTTCTTCACAGTGCTTCCTTTTTGCTGACACCAATGTCACTTCAAATCATGCACGGAAATGTAGAGCAGATAAAAAGTGGTACTTCACTAAGACGACTATAACAGTCTGCATATGCTACAAGATGTAAACCCAGATCATTTTTGATTTTGCCTACTCGGCGCTTGCAAGATTGATTAGTTCTCGTCTTTTACATTTCCGCCAGGCTCACACTAATCGATTTTCACGTCTTCTGCTTAGACCTGTGATAGAGATGGAAGTAAGTTAAGTCACATCAAATGTTAACCAAACCATACCTATGTGGAACGCTTAGCTACCAGTTTTTTCATTGAGTCTAAGTCGCATGCTTTGCCCTCAGAGCAATGTCAGTAGCGTCAAGGCTCACTGTGTATTGAAAGCATAGCATTCAGCGCGAACACTTCATTTTTATTTTCCAAAAAGAAGCACTTCTTCGTTGCTAGTGTTCCTGCAGCTAATTATGGAACTATGTGATGGTCAGCGAAATGTTTCTTTCACTCACTCGAGTGCCAACAGCACAAAACTCCAGATTCTGTTAATTTTTTAGAGTTTAGCGACATTGAGATCAGGCATTACTCAAAATGCAAAGGAATCTGACAACTGATATGGATGGCTCGGCAGTATTTTATAATGGCCAACGTGACCATGAGAATAGGGACAGGTAATAGAATGTATTTTTTAGCTCCTAATCTTTGCTACAAAGTCACATTGTATTTCAATCATTGTGTTTTCGCCGGGTGGGCTAGCCTCTATAATGTGCCGGTTGCTGATCACAGCATGTGGGAGGATTTTGAAATGCAGCAATATTGCTAGTTTAGGGCAAGGAATGGTAAGTTGGCTAGCCTGTTGAGTTGCATTTTATTGTCCAAAGTGAATGAAAATTTAGCTGATCAAAATCTACCACTCCCCTGTCTTAAGGCCTCTAAGGTGTCACGCAAGAAGCTAACCTTACCTTAGCTGCTACCATTTGAACGTACACAGAATCTTTTCTTTAAAATAATGATATTTGGAACTATTTGGTTGACCAAGGACATAAGAGGGTTGCATGAATCAAAGTCTTGAGTAAGTCACTACACCGTAAGACCACGATGTCGCAGTGCTAGCGAAGATATCACTCCACTTCACCCCTGTAAGTTGTCGAATGGCTGTAAATAGCAAAGTGAAGAAAGGGGAGATAAAAGAAGGGCAAAATCACGCCAATAATGGGATCGAATTCTTGATCACTGCATTGTAACCACGCCTTCACATCCGATTATCAAGCTGCAGGAGCGATCCAGCCTCCATCACCTCACAACCATCTGCCACCTCAAACCATGCACTCACTCCAAGCACATTTAGCTTCACCCACATTATCCACAAGCATTCCTTTTAATAATGCCTTTACTCTTCTGCCTTTTTATAGTCGCTACCACCGGCAGCATTAGATCGAATGAATCCACACACTTCCACACAGGATGAAAGCAAATGCGGTGCATCGCATCGCCTCTGATAGCGTGATGTGGTGCTCGACTGCATCAAAAATACCGGCACACTAAGCATGAGGCAAAGCAGCCTTGCATTGAGTAAGTGTATGAGTGCAGGTGTAGCGTATTATGCGGTAGGGATTAGGGATGAGTGCTAGCAGCCAAAGCTATGAGCCAATAGAGCCAGACAGGTGGTAAGAAACAAAATCAGAACTATATCGGCTCAGGGAGTAACGCGTCTGGCTTTCACTCAGTAGGTTGCGGGTTCAAACCATTCCCGTAGCTGTGGTGGTAGAGCTTTTGCAACCGCTTCTGTACCACCCGATGCTTTGCTTGTACTCAACATGTGTCCGCTTTTGCATTGCATCGTAACCACATCATCTTCAATTATCCATTTTCTATTGGCCACGATTAAGCCACATTGTCGTAAACATTTTGCATTCCTGCTTACCGAAATAATTTTCTGCACCCAGATGCAAACTTCTCCTTTATCACCTTTTTCCCTCTGCCTTCTACTACCTTCTTCATTGGTAATCACAGAGTGTAGAGTGTGCAGACAGGATGCAAGTGCAATGTGCTCTGCAGGCCGCATGGCAAGGTAGAAAGACAAGGGAGAGAAGAGTAAAGCGCGCTGACACTGACGTGATTTGAACATACATGTAGAGTCAGAAACTCTACCATGGCGTCAAGAGGTTGCCGTCCTTGTCTTCATGCCACCTCACTAGCACAACTCTTGCAATCAAAAATGCCTGATACATCCACATTTATCGCCCTACAGCATTATGATCATTGTGGTCTCTCGCCGTGTCGTCACTACACTAAGCACTTCGCCTATCGCACACATGCTCCTTTACCCGCCCACCTCGGCAGCCAACAAAAACTGTTGTAGAGAGCGGTATGAGGTATGAGTACCAATGATTCTTTCCTAATGAACCACGCAACGAAACGCAAAAATCATTAAATGCATCAACCAAAAGGCATCAGGGGACTGAATTCGGATGTCTACTCCCTTATAATCGTAACAAGGACGAAATTCACTTAATCACTAATCGGTAAGTAAAGTTTCTGCTTTATGCTTGCGGCCCACGTTGCTAAGTCAGTCTGTCGTATGAGTCACGCACATTTTAAAGGCGCAATTGCAAGTTTTATTATCATGCTTCACTGATTTTATTTACAAACAGTGGCTGCCATTTGCATGACTGCGACTTTTAGTACTAAGGCATGCAAAAGTCCCTTTCGTTAGCAGAAACCAGCATCAAGTAAACGTCAGCACTCGAGGCTTGCAGATGCTATCTACTGTTGTTCTAAAGCATTCAACTTTCACTTGTATTGGGGGATATCAGGAAATTGTCGCTAAGTACACAGCTGCTAAATGCTAAAACAACTGTCCCAACCCCCACTTTTGCATTCTCTGTGTTTGGCTTTGTACGGTAAGACCTATGGCAGTTGGGTTATGCAATTTCCCCCTTTTTAATGACTTATGATAGGTTAGGCATAAACGCGCATTTTTCTTTTTCCTTAAGCAATAGAAACCGGGACTTTTCGGAAAATCAACTAATGGGAGGGTAAGCTTATGCTAAGCCTGTTTAATTTTGTTGGCACAGAAAGCGCGGAAGTCCGATGTCTGCGGATATAAAGTCGGATGTGCATAAAGCTGTCCAATGCGCTTCCACATCTTCCGAAGTAACCCCTAAACCCTGCTTGACTTTTGAAATTCCTTGGGATGTGATGAGAGAAACTAGCATTTCGGACAGGGTGTCCTTTTTCAGAGAGGAGTATTGCGGACTAAAGGGAGTCGAAACATACGGAAGTAGAGCGGGAAGGTAAAAGTGGTGATTGCATATAAAAGGTCAGTTTACAGAGTCTGTTTAACGGGATGCCAGCTGAATTGGAGAAGATTAACGGTGATCTAGACAAGAAGGACAATTTGCTTGCGTTATGTGGCTTAATGCGGCCAGGAATAAGAAGAGTTTTGCAGAGAATTATGAGAAGACTGGCGCATTGTCAACAGCCGCAGAGCGAAGGATCATTTGGACGCATTTAACAGAAGCGTCGGACAAAGGTGCCCCAGAACGTGACAGACGAGCACAAAAAAGACGCTGCATAGCTTGCAAAGGAGTGGCTCTTAGCGCCTTATTGGCTTTAACGTTTTTTTTTTTTCTAATTTACACCTAGCGTTGCGACCGCAACTATAGTTGCGCTTCGCTGCCAAAATTTTTGTCTGCCTTGGAATTCTGTTTTGGCAAAATTGTTTAAGGAGCGTCACGAATGTGTGGTGCTGGCGGTTTTTGCGTGCCTCTCCATGTGCATTCGTAAAATTCAAGTGACACTCCAACTGCGATATTGCAATGCCCTTAGGTGCTAAACAATAAGCACTTACAACTTATATTTGAAATGCTAGGATTAACTTGTCTCATTGGTTGCCACAATTTGTAATGATCACTGTATTCTCTTTCGGAACTTTAATATTGCGCTTCATCAGTGTTTTATCACAGCATCCGGCGCCGCCTAATTCGCTGATAATGGTTTTACTTCCAGAATCACCTGTGACTTTATCGACCATGCTGGACACCAGCCACGTCGCACCATACTTTACTGCCTCGCCCGGGCTAATGGACTTAGTAAACCTATTACCACTGAAGTAGTCTTGCAGTAAATGTTACACCTTCAAAATATGCGTCGATTCGCCTACCAGGTACAGCTCGTAGACGTCGATCTTGTCCATCCTCGCCTCTCTTAGTGCTTTGGTTACTATAGTCGAAATTCTATCAAAGGTATTGGAGCACAGTAGTTTAAAACGGGACCGTAAAATGGACTCAGGGAAATCTCTGCCCTCAATATCGATGCTTGTGCGCTTAAGCAAACTCAACATTCTTTTTGCATATTCACACGCCTTCCTGAGACGACCAAAGGCTTTTTTTGCTATAAGTCAAATCTATTCCTCATGTTTTTAGCTTAATTGCCTCCACACAGTAATCCATCAGCCGAGAATCAAAGTCACCACCACCCAGGTACGTGTCACAACCAACTGCTTTTAACTCAAATTTTTCATTCTCTACATAGACACATCAAAAGTACCACCATCCAAATCAAAGACAAGCATACTGTGTTTCCTGTTAGTCCTCATGCTCAAACCGTAGAAAGGAGCAGCTGACATAGGCTCACTAATGATGCAAAACATATTAAATCCGCTATTTGTCTGCAATAATAATTGCCTGATGTTGATTGCTGTTAAAATACGCCAGAATAGTGACCATGACATTTGCCACTTCGCAAAAGGAAGCTTCTATGTCCTACCTTATCTTCAGCAGCACCATGGGTGAGGTGTGCTCCGCATTGAAATATTTTGTCTTACCATTGCACTTTACTTCAATCTTTGACTTCTCGTTTAAATCTACTGCTTTAAAATGGCCAGTGCTTCATATCACTTTGCACTGCCTCATCACTAAAGCGACGTCCGTCCAGACGCTTAACACAATACACCATATTTGTGGGGTTCAGTTTAGCCTGACTTCTTGTGATATCACCGATGATGTGTTCTTCATCTGCGAATGCAGTGTATCTCGGTGTTTTGCGGTAACCCAGATCATTAGCAATTTGTTTACTTATTGTTCACTTATTCATCTACAGTCTGAATAGCTGAGGTTAAGCATTTCTTATTTACCCTTTTTGCTGTCTTTCTCCAACTTCAGTTAAAATTTTCACTTCGTCTTGCCTTCCGGTAAGTGATGGACTAAGCTAATTTTATACATATTCACACAGTGATAAACATCAACCCTCCACCCAAACAGTCAGTCGTCCAATCGGTTTCGCCCGTTCATAGAAGAGGCTGTCACAAATGCGCCCAAATGTGTCCGTGAAAACGACTAGTAAGCGACGCAATGTAAAGCGTTTTTATTTGATAAACTATAAGATCACCTTTAGTCTCTTCTTGACTCATGGCTAGGTAGGATTCAACATTTCTGCTCCTCTTTAAATCGACACTTAACTATCCGATGATCGCACCTTAACTAAGCGAAGCCTGTTTGTTGCGAATTAATGAATCATTGTTGGCTACATGTTTCAGAGTAAAGCTTTGTCCGCGAAGAAATCCGTGCAAAATAGTTGTAAAATTCCATCGAACCAGATAACGTTAACCTTAAAGTGGGATGGAGTAGAAATTCTGAAACGATGGCAAGGAGACATTTGAGCGGCACTCTTATATTACTACAACACTGCAAATGTTAATTCATTAAGGAAATCTCAATGTGAACAGCGAAAAACAAACTATAACAAAACAACTTTATCAGCAAAATTAACTTTAAACCCTCTCTACTTTCGAGCGGGTCCTTGACCAGTGCATTTTGCATATTTAATCTCCTTGGGGGAAGAGGAAGTACTGACGACAAATTAACAAGTGACAGAGCCTTGCAGGTTGAGTCTTCTTCACCACAAAAATTACAAACGATGAAAGAGAACAACGAAGAGGCATTAACGCGGTCTTCCTTTCCTCAATATAGACTAAGCACAGTCACATGTACCTAATCATAAAATTGCAATGGCATTTTTCACCTAATCCACGCTAATTGCAGTCACATGCACATTAAAAACCTAACTAGGGCGCCAAATCTTCCCTTATCTAACCTTAGTTGCGACCATATAAACATAATGGATTTTACAACAACAGGATTTCTATCCGTGTGGGGAGGAGACTCACATCCACGTGTAATTTATTTATTTTACCTGCTGGGACATTCCTTCACCGAATGTTAGTGCATCTCGGTGTTTCGTGCATTTTCTTCAAACGGATTTCGATGTTCGTTCCACCCAGTTGACATGTATGCTTCCTAACTGTCGGTTCCCCTGTGCTTTTTACTTAATTTGCATTCATTCGCCACTTTCTCCAGCACCATTACTTAACTTACACACCTCTCCATACAAGCACACGTCACATCAAAACCAAACGTCCCCGATACCCCTTATAAACGATTCAAAGGATTACCTGATGCTCCTTACTAATGAATGAAAGCGGTAGAAACAAACGGTGAGAAGACGGCTTTGATAGAGTCAAACGGGCTTTACGATTTCCAGACAATGCCCTCCGGACTCTGTAATATTGCAGCCGACTTCCAAAGCCTGATGCAGATAGCACTAATTGGTATTATTCTAATATACGAAATACTCTGCCTTGATAACATCCAAGAGCACAAAGTCAATCTAGAACATGGGCTAGATTGTCTGCGAGGTGAAGGTTTGATCTTGAAACCAAAGAAGTACCACTTTCTTCCCTAACTCGCTGACGTCCTACGGCAAAGTCTCATTAAATAATATGCTGATCACTAGAGTCCGTGCAAACCGCGCGAGCTTGGCAAGTTGCTACAGATTCTTTGTTAAGGGCTTCGCTATGATTGCTATCCGCCTCATAGAGCGATCGCAAACCAGGCGACAAAAGAATTTATAGTGGTAGGTTGAGCATGGCGAAGTGTTTAATGAGCTAATGCGCACACTCTACTTCACATCAACCCGTGCCTTACCAAACTTTGAGGTCAGCGCATTACCATTTGTAATGGGCAAGGGCGTCAGTGATGTAGCCGTGGGTGATGTACTTAACCAAAGGGACAAATAAGGAAGAGAGCCTGCCTTCGCCTACACAGGCACGAGGTTCAGCGAAATTATTGAGGCAGAAATGCGCAACAGAACGTAAGCTACCTATATCCCTACCAATATCCGTAGCATTGATTAAAGTAGACTTATCCACCGGCTTCTAAGAGGAAAGGCGGAATTACGATGATTTGGTAAGTGTCCTAAAATTTTAGTTTATAGCGCTACTTGCTCTTTGCCAGGCTTTTAGTTCTATTCAGGTGACAGTAGGATCAATTTTACTAACGGCAGAAATATCGAGGAACAGATCGCGATAACAATTGCCAGATTGAAAAGTGGTAGTCCATGCCAAATTTCCTTAAGGAGCGGTTCTCAGTTAGCAAGATGGTGGGCCAGTCAGAATAATTAACGCTGGCCTTGGCCAAGCAGCTATTATTTGACAGTATTATTGACAGCGTCGTTAAAGCTACCTTTGAAGACATCCTTCTGAATGGCATTCATATTTCACTTCCACCAGCATGCCTTGCCGAGGCATTTCGACAAACCAGTAGAGCCTACCTTCGAATAGGCGATTCCTCCTCGTATCATTAAAAAGCTGCAAAAAAAGATGATTGAGTATTAATTTTATCTCCTCATTTTGTGATTTTTCAACCACTCATTTCCTTTTGTTGATCCATTTGCTCCGCTTTTTGTCCATATCCTTCCTCCATATTAAGGCAAACATTTCGCACTCGAATAGAGATGTCTCTCGATGGCCAAAAAGCATTCATCTTAAAGAGCAACACCTGAAAACGAAAATCAAAGATAAATTCTTTTGATAATGCGGGGCAATTTAAAGCACATAAGCATTAGTAGAACTTCTCATTCTCCCCCACCTCCTTCACATGCGTTATGATGTAGGAGTGTCAGTCAAGGTGAAGAAGTGCAAATGACACCTGCTCACACATTGTTTGATTGCGCCTTTCAAGCATGAGGCACCTATTAAGCCTCGTCCTCATTACACAGCAGCAAAATTAAACCTGCACGATGAGTGGATTGTACTCAGGATGCTTTGCTTCCAACCAAAAAAAACGCGATCCTCCTAATAGGTCTAGGCCATAGGCCTGCGTTAAATTCGCCCTTACCCTTTGTACATATTGTCATCACTGCTACCCACCGAATGGTTTCGTGAGGCCCTTTGATTCTCGTCCTCTCGGCAAAAGCAATTTTAAGGAGGACGGTTGCTAATAATCCTTCGTTTGGGGCCTTCTCACCCATTCAGTCAGTTATTGTAGTGGTCGGTAGGACTGCGGTGGTTCTATCAAGGAGCAGTTGTGCCGGCTGTCAAGCAAGTCAGCGTGTGACCTGTGGCTCCACCTTGAGGGAAACCATTAGAAAAGAGTTGGACCGTGACAGAGGTAGTGAGGCCTCCAAATTGTAAGAAAGGAGGACGTCTATGCACAGAGATGCAAATAGCATTGCGACTGGCATAGTTTATTCATTAACGGAGCTCTTATTTTGCTCCCACTTAAAGCCATTCAGAGTAACAATCAAGGCAAAGACGGCAAACACCACAGAAAGATGGCTAAAATACCAAGTGCATACTGCAATCGTAGAGGCGAAGGCATCATCTCTTGGGAGGAATACTGGTACTCAAATGCTAACAAATTTCATGCATTTTGCCTGTACACGTTCTACTTCCCTCTCTACAATCAAATCATGAAGCATGAAATTGGCCGATTTCTGCGCTCTTGTCAAGCACTTTTACATCTTAGAATGTTAACCAAAAGCCTGTTAAGCTTACATTTGTAAATATTACAATGCTGTCGAACAAAAGTAAGGAAGTGGTTTGCATAGGAGTTAACGTCTTTTTGAGCATCACGCTTTATGCCAAAGCAAGTTAAGGACGAGATTGCGTATTCAAAATCACAAATACCGGTTGTTTGTTTTCTACGAAAAAAATATTATAAGAAATGGAAGTAGCTTTACTGCACTTTGACAACAAAATTGCTTTGTAAATGATAAGGTAATGGTTTCGAGACAGTGTTGCCACAATCAAACGGAAATGTAGGCCGCTGCCACCACGTGGCAATAGTAAATTGGCTTACTGTTTCGCACAATCTATTGTGCACTAGCTTTGGCTACTGTCATCCTCCGATCTGACATATAGCTGTTTTGGATCACATCAAGAGGACCGCAAACACTCTTGTTTGTGTATCGAATGGCGGATTTATTGCATGCAAATGGGAAACAGAACAGCATCAATCTAACTCACCGATTCAAAAAGTACCCTATTGATCTATTATGTCAGAAAACAATTCTTCGATCTCCTATTCGTTTTCTTGTCTTTTCCCTCGCGTTACTCGCACAAATTTTGCGCCACTGTAGCAGATTAGCTGCTCATTAAGGCCAATAGTCTCAAAATACACTGACATGCACTAATGCAGCCTGCACAAAATAGCTAGTGACACCTTCGAATGTGTACTGCCCTTTAGTGATGCAGTATCGCAGGGTCTAGTGGGCAGTAATAATTATTATGCATAAAAAAAGACGGTTTCATTATGAATCATCATTTGATCTAAAGAATCCTAATCGTTAGCGGTTAATTGAACTGTTATACAGTACTGTACAGCGGAAAATTACTTTGGGTTAAATCAATGTTGGATAGGATCGAGTTGCGTTTCTCTGCGTATCAAATCTCTCTCACTCCCTTTCACTCTCTTCCGCCATATGCTGGCTGCTCTTGCGAAGATTTTATCCTGAACTCGAAATCAAGAAGTCGTGACACTAGACCCTATGACGGGCCATATGCAAACAAGAAGTCCCAGAATCTAATCTCCTTATATCGGGTCGTTGAGAGTGCTGCAGCAGAAATAGTAGAAAAGGCAGTTATACCTTTGAAGATTTTGTTAGTCAAGCTGCAAATTGGGATTAATAGTAGGGTTTTTGACCTTCTAAGCAACGCTTAGTAATCAAATCCATTCAGAGATTTCATTTAAGTTAAAAACTTTGCCTAGTTGTGTGCGTATTAATGCAAATCCACGTGGTCACATGCTCTAATGGTCACTGTAAGCATTTTTGATGTTGGAGAAATCTCAGCGTATCAGGTAGACAGGATTAAACTTTTTCCCCTTTTCCTAGTATTCCTTAATGCCTATACCATCGATATACTTGGGACTTGCTGAGGCAAAGACGCACCACGTAACTAACAGTCTTTTCAAAAACTAGTCTTAAAAGGATCAGTGAAGCGGCTGCAAAGGAATGATAGTAAGCAAAAGTCAACAGTTGGTTAAATAGTTAGCTCAGACAGCACTTAACAGAAGTGCCGACGTTGACAAAAATGAGACAAAGATGCGAGTAATGGGTGCTGAGTCAATCATGAGAGCATCATGTTAATGAGGCTGTCATTTTTCTATAGCCCAGTCACAGCTAAGGTCTAAAACTGTGCATACAATTATAGGGGTTGTTAATGGAATAGAGTTAGCATTGCACATTCTTTTCAATGTCAAAATTACACCATTAGGTAAAAGGAAGAGCGATCCTTCTTAAAATGGACAGTGAGAGTGACTGCAGCACGCATTCAGATATCTTATTCGCACCGTCTTTGCTGTTGTGCTCTCCTGGAAGAATAGGTGGCTGAGGCTGTGTATTTGAAAGTAAAATAGTAAAAGAAAAGAAAGAGATTTATTTACAGCTGACCTCGTGGTTATCAAGTCGATAACTCCTCTTAATAGTTGCCAGTGAACACCGTCTGCTCTAATGTTGTTTACATGCACCATGATGTGGGATGAACTGGGACTTTAAGGTTTTGATCAAGTAAGTGGGTGAGTTTGGCATCCTCTAATGATGTGAGACAAGCTATATCTCTTTAATAAAGCTTTGTTCTTTACATGAGCACCTTATTTACCCAAAAGCTTAAAACGTACACCTAAGGCACAGAAGCCTTCTGAGGAAACAACCGGTGTGGTCACTGAAGTAGATTACATGTTTGAATCTGCTTCTGAGTACCAGGACTCAGAGCTTGAGACAAATCTCATATTTTTAAAAACCAGTGTGGGCTGTAAGTCCAGAAGCAGGTAGCCACAACTAGTCAAGAGTCTGAATCACACACTTATTTTATGGTCCCCTTTCTTGATAAAGTGCAATGCTGGGCAGATACAATGAATGTAGATCAAGCAGTAGGATCAAATACGTCGTCAATGATAACAAATTTCGAGTTGCTTTAAACATCAGCTCACAACTTATCATTTCATCGCAGTGTTATCAATAATATGAGTTTTCCCTCCTTGCCGGCAAAAATGGAAGAGCTCGTTAAAGCATTCTAAAATACAGTCTCTAGAAATATCCAAGAAATTAAAAAGTCTTTCTTGGCAATTGGCATCGCATCCCTTACATGATTAACTAAATTTTTATTGGCTCTTTAATTAGAGTACACAACGAAGAGATAAGCATTAGATTTGTAATGAAATTTAAACACAGGACCTCATTGCTCAGAGTTTCAGCCCTGCACGCGACTTCCACTCCTCTGGGTATTAGTCGCAGGCAATGCTGAGGACAGATCTGGAAGGTCCCTTTGCTTATCCATTAAATTCATCACATACTCTCTTGCAAGTTTTCGCCCAACTCAATGTTCACTGCAGTAAAATGCGCAACTATAGGTGTACAAGGTGCTTCGCCACGTTCAAGAACTCTATCTTAAAACTTGTACATATGGTAAGCGCCTTTCAATTTTAGATACACCATGCGTATCGACTTCTGTGTATGCGACTACGTACATACGCATACAAGCAAAGGTGTGTGCGTGCTTACAAGTTTTGCACTTATGAATAATCCAAATTATAATCTAATCTAATCTGAAGAATAGCAAACAATCAGTCAAATTATGTAAATCAGATCACGTTTATAGCATCTGACATATGTTTATTGTGCTTCAGCAATCTTGGATCTACGTTGTCCATTTTGCTCAACGTCTCACACGACATAGGGGCGGTTATTGTATCATCAGAACTGTTAGAGAAATTAAAAAACCTATCAGTTATTCTCGCCTTACGCCTTCTTAATTGTTAAAAGTAACAAGTTCATACCACACTTAATGGGGGAAGGTCCGCCGACGCTGCCAACAATGTGGGCTTTCCTCCTTTTCTTTTGCTATCCTGCTACTACTCCTGGCATGAGATGGTCAGGTATTCTTTGACATCTTCATTACATTAGTCGAAACATCAGTGGGTAGCGTATTATGGAGGATATGAGGTGACACTGCAGCTCTAGAACATGCTTTAATTTTTGTCCTCTCGCCTATATGATTACAAACGTGCCTCTTTAATACCGCTACATGCACTTCATAACGAAGATGCAGCATGCGGCCCAGCATTCAACCCTTCTGCTTTCAATGCACTTCTGAAAAGATCACCATAATTTTACACTTTATTTATTTCTTAATTTCTTTTAATCACCATCTTATCTGTCTCTCCGCCTATTAATTTGATTTTCCACTTCCATATCCGTGCATCTTATCGTCGGACTTAGTCGATTTTTACTTCTTAATTGAGATAAACTCAAAGTCGCAGCTTAGCCAGCTTTTGAAAAGCAGATAAAAAGTGCATAGGCCGCGAAGTTCAGAGCAAACCGCAAAATTCCGAGGTGACAATAAATCTGCTCGGGTCGAGGAGCTTGAGAGCATTTTTATTTGTGTTTGTAGTGGGCGAGAAACAATCCACATTATTATCACATTGATGTTAACGCCAAAAAATGGATTCCTTCTTCTTTAAAGTTTTGTCTGCGTCATTTGCATGCACCTGCTGGTACTTAGAATAGAGTCAAGACGTGGCTGTGGATTTAATGCAATTGTACAGTATAAAAAAAAGTAAAAGAATTCAAGTTTTCACTTTTGAAAATGGCATTTATTAGATGACATTTAAACTCAAAATCTGCGCACAAATAGGCTACACATCATTTGATGCGACCCAATATTACGCGTTTACCAAATGCAAGCGTTAAACACTTGCATCACTAGCGGTCAGATATGCTAGCATTATGATATTATGAGAACGTAATCTCGTACTTATAAATCTAGCACAGCATTGGCGATTGAAAATCTTAGGTCTACACCATCCTCATGCTGTTACTCTTGGAACCCCGCGCCAGGGCGTGAGGAGCTCAAACCATTGCCAAATTTGTTAGTCGCCACTTTGGCATAGTTGCTCACATCCACACTATTACCCTAGCCTACCGACCACCCCCTACACTCTCCCCCTCAACGTCATTCGTATTTTCTGCCTTTCTACTACAGCTCCGTTAGTAATGTGCATTGCATTGTATATAAAAGTCGTTTAGGCCCAACATCAGTTCTTTCAACGTTGCGGTCAAATGCGATCCTATTGCGAACACTAAGAAGGAGAATGTCAAGCATAAGCATTTGTGAAGTGAGTTAAGATGTGATGCCATCAATTCTTAGCGAATGACAAAATGCAAGACAAATGATTTGACGCGCCTAGGCCATTCAAAACAGTGTGGCAATGCTTAATTTTTTTCTTAAATGATTAATTAATTCAGAAGGCACATTGCTCAGAGGGACAAAACCGAACCTAGGGCAATGAATGCAAGGCTAAAGTAGCCAAATGTTGGCACAAAACGTAAAATATGCCAAGCTTTAAGTATAACATTGGTTGCGTCATTGCTATTTGTTGACTGTCATACGCCAATTTTCAATTCATTGAGGTGGTGCTAAATAACCCATTTAAAGTCTCGACTCGCCTTAACGTTGCTTGCATTTCCCTGAGACCCAAAAGTGACATATAATGTAAATTTGGCACGAACTCTTATGCAGGATTGGAATATATGGGTTTCTTACCCAGGCCTTTAAAGAACCTCTAAAATCAGGACATAAATAAAACTTTTTAGTAAGGCACGGGTGTTTTTGAGCCAAAATCATTACGGTTTTACAAGCGCCTACTAAAGCGTGGGTTCGGTCTTTAATCTTGAATGAGTCTCTCTATATAGGAAATTCGATTAACATCTGTCTGCCGAAGTTATTGCACCCTATTTGCAAAAAAGGAAAGGCTACCTTTAACTCATTACCCCAATGTTGTCACTACAAAAAAATAGGTTAAATGGTTTGGTTGTGTGGTTTCCTACTCAAATACAATATGTAAAATAGAGAAGGAAGCGCTAGTCACTCCGGCAACACTTTCATGCATATTCTTCTCTCCTTCGCACATGTTTCGAGGATTTTGGATGCTGTGACCCAGGACGTGAGCAGGGCGGCTATCGCATCGAAAGGCTTTAAGCTGGTTGGTGCCATGGTAGTAGATACGCGACGCAGAAGCTCTATATTATCATTGCAACCACCTCTTCATTCTCACCTTTCTCGTTATCATTGTGCCCAAAGTGCCTACCTGCACACCACTTGGCATTGCTAATGTTGCTATGCTTCCTTCGATCAGAGCAGTATGACTGTTTCAAACCTAGAGTTTGGAAGGCTAGCGGTAGATTTGGGATGGTTTGAAAGAGATCATATGCTCACAGATACAAGAAGGCGGCGCGAAGCAAAACAAAACAAAGAGACTTCAGCCAGACATCAAACAGCAAAATATTCTGTTTGATCACGCAAAACTAGTGCTAATTTCAAAGGAAAGGTGATATTGTTAATGTTTTCGAAGCAAGGCTTGCAAGAGCTTTCTACGTTTGAAGGAAAACAGTAAAAAAACGCATCATACCATCGAGCTTGAGTAGATAGACTTACACATGATGTCCTAATACCTAAGACGAAGTAATTTAAATAAATTCCTAAAGGCGAAGCATAGTGATGAGGACACTATCATAGGAAAATTAAAATAAATGCGGCCAATCGTAAAATAGCAGTAAACATTTTCCTCAATTTAATAGTCTTTTCATTCAAGTATACTGGCAAATGATTAGGATGGTCTGAACGTTTCATAAGACCAGTAATCTGGGCAAATTTCTCATTGTTTACGATTTTTTGGTTTTTGTGCGCATAGACTTCACACGCCTTTGTCTGTGCACCTGGTTATCTAAATGACAAAAAGAGTCGCTAGACAACGGTCATAATCTATTAACAGCTTAATAAGAGTGAGATTGATTACAGCGGTTAACATGCGTACATCGGCTTCTTTGCTTTAAGGTGAGGTCCACATAAGTGGGGACTGTTAAGGTGATTAAGATCCAAACCAACGCAGCATTAATGACAGGCAGAGGTATTCGCTAGCAAGAACGAATTCGCTATGAAACTCCCCTCGTGTTCGAGTGCAACAGACCCCTCCTCTTCAAAGATCTGCACACTAAATACTAAAGCCTTTGACCTTCTCCAACAGGAGGATGTGTAGTGGTTTACACTTAAAAGGGAAAACCATTTTGTCGTCTAGCACTCAGCCTCTGCTTAACTCGCGTATAACTCTTAGGCTCCGCAAAAATATGCCGCAGCGCCCATGAAATTAAGAAGAGAAAGGTCGTGTCCAACGCATATACCGTCTCCGTTTATTCCAGGTTGGACTTAAATAAGGACTGTAAATTTTTAGATCATCCTCAAGTAGCGGTTTCTGTGCCCGGAAAGGTGGCGTCTCCAATAAGATTACTACCAATTTTGTTACCTTTATAAGCTCGGCAAACAATGAAAGCTTTGACGCTGAGCGTCCTTTCCTAAAACTCTGAAGTTGATGAAATTGTGTCTTTTCCCTTATGCTCCTGAGTAGTATGTTGGCCTGCGAATCGCACAACTTTATTTTTTGTCTCTCAAAGCTTCCTTATGTGAACTGTAATCGTTATTTGTTAGATTCGGCATTCAAAATCAAGAGAAAGGGACAGCAGAATTCTATTTAGTCATTTATAGCTTGGAGGAGACTTTGAAAAGAGTCAATTTTTCACCTCTACTGTGACACAATACCACAAATGGCAATAATTTTATACCAGTCGCAGTTGTGAACTTGTACTTGCTATACACTTGTGTGCACTGGTTAAAATTATCTTGAAGCGCTAGTTTGCCTGCATGGTGCGATGGGGATAGGAGAGAGCGGGTGCGGAAAGCGTTGCGAAGAAAAGGCTTTGTTGGTCGTCTGTTCTTTGCACCAGTTGATTGTTTGGTTCTTCCAGTGACACTGAATTAACTTGCGGGTTAGAAGGGCAGAGGAGAAAAGGTGTTAGAAGGCTGTGGGTTAGACAGTAATGAACCTAATCACAAAACGGTAGCGCAGTGGAAGAGGAAGGAAAACATCATAAGCTGCAGTCATATTCGGGTGGTGTTGGGTGTTATGGTCCCTTTTTTATGTGCTGGACTCTTTGCGTCTTCCTTGTGCATCGCTGTGAGTCACCTCAGTTTGCCGCATGACACGAGAACTGCCACAAGAAATTGACTCGTAATTAAGAGTTGAAGTTCAATTTTTGTCAAATATGTTACTAAATGGACAATAGAGTGCAGTTATATGCCATAGCTATCATAGTAGGTCCCTAAGGCACCGATCGGACCTAATCTGCCTACTTTATTTGAAGTGCGTACTTAGCTGATTTACGGGAGTACTGTTTCACGCACGCGGCGAAGAATACTATCATCCATGGTCTGCGGCTAATATATACTAATGCCAGTCATCTCTTGCACTGATTTTCTGCTCTCGCCGCCGTTACTATATTGATTGTGTCATATATTATTACTTTGAAGGCTAGTCGCCTGCAGCAGCGATGCCCACGGGACGCGAAAGTTGCCATTAAGTTACATGACACTTTAGTTCTAAACAAAGAAACTTTACTTTTTTTATTTTTATAGTAAAGCATTTTATTTATTGTGCCAGATTTAAGCTGAGTCTTGTAGCAAAGCCTCACGCGGACGTGGTGATGAACATTTATGTCCTGCTTTCCAGATTTGCTTGAATGGGCAAATTAAATGTTATAACGTGCATGTTTTTGCATTTTTTGAAGTCACATGGCTGCACTCCTTCATGGGTTACATACAGCTCCCTACTTTATTAATGCTCCTTCACTATTTCGTAGAAATTTGGGCCACGGTTGCTATTTGTACGCGAATACCCTTGCAAAGTTTGTATACTTTATTACAACTTTTTGGCGATATGCATTCAGTGACGAAACAAGCGATATCTCATCCGAGAATGAAGTGAACTCTAAAACGCTAAATGGTTATCACTAAGTCCTTCCAGTAATTTTGCCTAAGTGCATACTTAATCCAATTTGTCTGCTCCTCTCGAAACTGATGCACATCGAATCCATTACTTCCTACAGCCACACATTATCATATTTAGGGCGCTTGAGAGGGGCAAGCGGGTTTACAGATAGCAGCATAAATAGTAAGCAGCAAAATTTTTTAGCCTGATAGAATCTCGACTTACAGATGAAATTCACACTTCTTTGACAAAAAAGAACTTTTACATATGAAATTCTAAATTGACCCATTGCAGAAAATTTTGGTATTCCTGATGGGTTACAAACACGTAGCGCATGGTTTACTGAATGAGGACTTGCACAGTTGGCGAAGCCATAATCCAAAGCCAGAAAAACGAATTGCCTAGTCTATGATTTTTAACTTAAGGTAGGCACGAGTGCGGGATTTCGTTTTCTAAGGCACTAAAATGCGGGGTACTATGCACAATATCGACATATCTTCCTGTAACACAGGACGTGGTTCTCAAATAACTAACATACTCTGCTGTATAACCTTGTGATTGAGCTGAAATCTACGTTGGTTACATAGTTGAAGTGCCCTTTAGCAGTACTATTTTATCGCTAGATCGGAAAACTGGATGGAAGTGGCTGAGAGGAGACAGTAGCGCCTGACTGGGTAGATGATTCGGTCCATTTTACTCTACGCTATAGGTAGGCTTGTCAATATTTTTTATGACGGTACCTCTTTCGGCATCTGTGCAAATGATTGATTCTTCCATAAGGAAATAGTTTAACTTATTTTCCAGGTTGCCTTCCATCACGTTATATTTTTGACTCGGAAAACTTTATGCGGCGAATTCGCACGCAGATAAATGTCAAAGGAAAACCATTGGAACGCATTTGTCGGGATAGATTTTAGTGTTCAGGGTTAAGGGGTACATTTGCATTGCTAGCCTAACTGCTTTAGACTTGGTGAAATTTTGGTGGCTTTGAGAGTGTGGATAGGCCTAAATATTGGAAAGGTGAATTTAATGTTTAGAGCTATTTCCGTATTATTGCCAAAGTGTCCTTGTGGCTTTGCATGAACCTGCTTATAGGAAGTTAGTTACAAGGTTGATTCTCCGCATCCAGTATAGCGGATAGCCTATGTGAGCATCTCATAAATTCCTATCATTGTTTTGCTTATTCCTCACGGAAAGAAGAAGAAATGGAGCAAAGCTGCAAAGAATATGCTTTCGTTACTAGCTTTGATTGTTGTGCTGGCAAGAAAGCAAGGGCTTCAATAATATCGAGACACTCTCCTACCGCCCTTACACGCCTATGCTAGGATGCAGTCCAGGTCGAAGAGGGCACTAGGCAGACCATCAGCTGGCAGTTGCTTTAGTCCTTGCGGTAATGCAATATTGAATTTGATAAATATCAATGTTTGATCTCATTACAAGGGCTATATTTAAATGCGTTTGTGACAGTTTAAACGAGACATGCCTATTGGCCGATGCTACTGTGGTAGTGACTGACTGAAAGTAATTTACCTTCAGCTGACAGCTTCCTCGTTACGAGGGTCTATCTTCTGCAAGTGCCTTAACTTTGGTAACGTTTTTGGGCTCTAATGGCAAAGATCATGGATATTTAGTCTATTGCTGTAGCCTATTTTTTAGTTATCTGTCAGTATTTTTTTAACAAAGTTGCTGCATCTCTAGAAGACGACCACTTCCATGCCACAAATAATTGACTTCTACTTATTATTTCCATAGCGGTGTCGGCATTACCCTGCTTTATCTCTTGTGATTTGTTAACTTACTTCACTGTGAAAGAACTTTGACTATTCCGTGAAATTGGAGCAAATCTAATTAACAAACATTAATCTCTGTGTTTATAGCCTGATTAGGTTCAGTTTGCTTTGTCTTACTCGGCTTTGCCTTCCAATTTCAGTTGCAAAACCTGTATCTTATCATTGTAATACTTCTTAGCCATCATTGCTAAGGTACTGGTGATCTTTACATTGTAATTCGAAGCGGGCATTTTTATTGCATGAAGTGGTACAAAGCAGTTGCAATTCGCCTGCTTTAGGGAGTTCATAGCAGCAAAAGACATTAAGGGATCTCATAAAGTCCTAAAGAGGTGGGCACAATCAGCACATTGAACAAGAGAATGACACAATTGAGAAGGACACTAATGCTGATCATGTATGGGATAGGACTGTGCTTTGGCGCCGCACCACCGTCAGCATAGCACCAACTAGAATTTGGGCCATCCATAAAATGGCGGCTTTGACCACATTTTCGGTCACAGCATTCAATACCATCGAACCCTCTGCCAAGGAGAGGAAAAGAAAGAATCTGGGCATGCACTTCTGTGCAAAAACTCGCGATTCCTTGCCTTTCGTCTTAATACGAATCATTAGACAAAACCTAGTAAACAATTGCAACAAGCATGCTATGCTTATGCGTCCCACTTCCAAAAGCATCCATATTTCTAATTCACGCGAACTCATGCATTTTCACCCACACACAAGGACTCGTAACAGGTTTCCTTCATTCAAAACGAAATGATTCCTTAGTCTGTGTCATGGAGTAGACCCAAAACCTTCAAGGTATATACCTGGCAAGTAAAATTGCAAATATGATATTTTGTCACCTCTGCATACGGTCGCGTAGTTAGGTTTAGCCTTGAGTATGAGGACATTATGCTCACCTATTAAAACGACCATTTCTGGACTAATTTTAATTAGCCTTGTGTTCTAATTTCTTTTTGTTGTTAAAACATCACTGGTTCTAGCAAGCTTTCGAGATTCAATCAGCATTACAGAAAAGACTACTTTTTTGTTCAGCAATTTGCCATTGGTTAATGCTTGATACCAGCAGTTCCTAAGTCCCGCCGCAACTGCTTAGCACAGATTTCCATCTTCATCCTGCACTTACGATGCTGCAACTGTTGGACTATGGCATAGACATGCAGACATTCTACCTCTACGAAAACCCTACCAATTTTAACGCATGGTGCTAGCAGAACGAAAGTAGTGGGATACAAATTACTTATCAGTGATGCTGACGGGGATGGTCTAAAGACTGGTGAGGAGGTTAAATTTGATGATAAGAGTGTAGACAGCTAGGTAGAAATGATGGCTGACAAATTGGGCAATAATTTGGCACCCGGCAATTTGGTACGGGATTCTAGGAGCAACAACACGAAGATGGTGTGTATCACCGCACTGTTCGCTAGTACCAATTTGCTACTAGCAACGCCATGCTATATCTACAAGTGTAAGATTACGCTTTTATGCCATTTATAGCATTAATGCATCATCCATTATTGTAGCATTTATGTGGTATTTGCACACAGTCAGTACATACTAGGAGATCGCATCAAATCATGAGACACACTGCTAAGCTAGGCCTCGTCTTCAAATATTATAGTGGATATCAGGCAATATTTGGCAAAAGGGGTTTATGTTTTTGGCATCACAACCCTGTGGGGTGAATAAAAATGCAGAAACTCCGGTATTCCGTTTCACAGTGATGCAGTGACGGACATCATGGCAAAGCGAATCAGCCTGACCAGTTCTCCATGATCCCACCTTATTCCCTAAGAATTAAAGGATGGAGGTCACACGTCGATTATCATTGTACTATGTGACTATTTGACGATTAGAAATAATCAGGCTTTACTATAAACGTTAGATGTTGCGTCAGCAAATTGAAGATACAACATGAATCCCATCAGCAAACAACAAAATCAGTTACAATGGTAAAATTGTTGCGTTCTTGCCAAAATCTTGCGCCTGTGGTTTAGACCGCATGTATGTTTAGATATCATAGAGTCGTGGCACTAAAAGTGGTGGATTTCTAGTGACCAATGTTGTAATGTTAATCTTAGGGGGACTTACTTTATGACCAAACAAAAATACCATTGACGTGAATTTTAGCCTTAGTGTTTCTCCAGAGTCACTAAGAATGCAGTGCGATCTTTGATAAATGATAAGTAAGCTGTTACTGAAAAAGGAATTGCAGACACCCTTCTGATAAAGCAGATGAGGCAAAGAGAAATAAGAGCATGCGCATTAGTAATAACACGGCTTTTTAACTGCCTCGCCATGACCACCAAGCACATTTGTCGCGGCAATGTTATGTCAATCTGCATACTGACATTTACTACATGCTGATCATCCCCTATGCATAGATTTGACCAGTACGAGCTTGTTAAATTCTGCAAGACTAGCTAAGTCGGATGCATTAATCCCGTCAGCGTACTCTCTTAGTGGCATCTAAATGCTTACTGGTTGTAGCTTAGATTAAAGGTTCAAACTAATCAAGTGGCTGTTTAAAGTCTCATTTTGATTGAATAAAACTCCACAAAAACAATGGCGTCTAACAATTCTGCACTACTCACCACCTCCAGAATTGATGTTGGCCAGGCAATTTGTACCATGAAGAAAGCGATGTCATTACCGAGATCGGGTGATCTTTCAGAAGTGTCTATTAATAAATGAAGTAGATGATCGAGGTCAATGTCATTTCGGATTTATTGCTTTCTTGGGTATAAGCTCAGATTATTCAAGCTCCAGCCAATGTGACTATGAATTTCGGCGAAAGTAATCTGTCAGTTTTACGTTCCATCTCGCGTAATCGTCTGCCTATAATTTCATGCCTAAAGCAAACTTTAGATGAATTCTGGCCTTTTTTCATGTTACTAATGCGTGTTCATAATGGATGAGCCAATTTTTGGGAATATCCGAATTGTGCTCAAGGCCTCCCTGTAGACCCTTTTACGCAAATTCGTCACGCGCACTGAGCACGAAGAGCGCAAGACTGTCAATGTCGTGTAATGGTCTATGCCATAAATTCTAAAGCCATGTACTCCAAGCCTTTGATGCCTATGAGGAGTTATGGCGGATTTCGTGTGAACACGCTGATGGCCACTGGTGACAGCAACGAGGCAGTGTAGGGGAGTGTGGGAAATTTTGGGCCACCGGCATACTAGTGCTGGGCTGTGTGCGCTGCAGATATGTGGTTGCATGAACTGGAGATGGAAACCTGTCAGCTCGCATTTGGAGTGCTGTCGTTCTCTCCTTTCTCTAAGTCGCATCAGTGAGTGCCTTTGCTGCAATCAAATCATCGTCTTTATGTTTTAAGTCGGCATGTTGCCATTCAGGAAAGTCGTAGGGACCAAGAAAAATAGCATTAATTAGCAGGAGAACGGGCGATTGATTGCGTGGGGAAATGATCGGCTATGCCACTAGACAGATGCTGATAAGTTGAGAGAACAGGGCGTCTAAATTCAGTGTTGGCAAGGGTGGCGTTCCTATCACTGCCTTTGTTCCTACATTGGCAGTGAGCACTAGTGAAATGACGACATATAGAAGGATATAAAAGCATGGCAGTTGGTTTGTTTATTGCTTGTTGAGAAATTGGACTTATGGTTTATATCATTGGCGCTCTGAATAGGTTACGAGAGCAAATTCTTCCTCCATATTTTTATTAATTCACACTACTCTACGCTACACCGAAATGAGGTAGACTATGCCACTCTACACTTCCTTTTATTATCCCCTGCAATGCTACGCTATTTTACATTCAGACATCGGGGTCCTCATCGTTGACTACTAGGCAAGAGAACACCAAGGGTTGGATGCTATGGAATGTAACCCTTTTTTAGCTAGCTACTTCGCTAAATAGTTAACTAACGTCTTTAGGTTGTGATTAATTTGTGGCTTTTAGAGCAATGACAGGTAGAGATGGGTGGAATTGTTTGTATCTCATCCACTATGAGTGAAAAAGCAATTATAATCCTGGAAAGGGGAATATGCTGCGGTGTGTCGCAGCTCAGTATTAAGGAGGTCGTGAGAGTGAAGGACAGTGATCTACGCGGCATGCAAATAAGCAGGACAGATCCTATCTGTACCTATGAACGAATGCACTTTTCTTTGTCCGTGTCGAAGTGAATAACAAGTGACCCATGACCACATGTAGACTGGATAAAGATTAAAAGCTAATAACGACTGAGATTATTTTTGCTTTTCAACTCTTTAAATACAACTCGGTCTTCATTTTGTCGTTCCCCTCACACTTTCAAATTATGTTTAAGTAATAATAACTTCAGATAATAATGCCAGCAATGAAATTAATAATAATAGGACAGGTGATCACTCCTGCCCTGCATAACAACTTCTATAGATATTATGACCTCAGAGCTGATAATAAGAGACGCCTTCTAGTATTCTACTGCAGTTTTGACTTCTCCACGCACCCTAGGTAAAATGATTGCATAGTGGCCGAAAAATTGCACTTTAGTGGTTATTCATTCATGCATAACTCTTCTATGCACTAATGATCCGTGCAAAATATATAGAACCGGAACGAACTGCCCCCCTTCCCTGTTGCCTACCGTAGAGCACGCGCATGCTCATACAAAAAGCAGAAGTAATATGATACCGTTGCTAAATCCAATTTTCATTTTCCACAAAATTTTGTGAATTATTACATAAAATATAGGGGCGATTATGTGTTGATAAATGAAATAAAGCTAACTGTAAGGCACAAAAATCAGGGAACACAAGACTGCATTTAAACAAATCTCAATGTTTTTTGAATAGGGTAAAGTAAGAGATCAACTGCTTATGTATCTCAAAAGTCTCTTAGAGGTCACTGACTCATTTTCCATTCCTTTCCGAATTGGCGCCTGTAATTGTGAAATGTTAGAAGTAAATATGTTTTGAAAGCACTTACTTGGGTAATAAGGACGTACACAGATGGATTGCAAATAATATTAATGACATAAACGAATAAAAGGCAAAGTTTGCAATGCAATTTGAAATCCAAATTTTATACCGTGCTGTTAAAACTTATTTGAATTAGATTACTAATTGGGGAGGAAAGAGGTGCTGAAATATTGGCGAGAAATTAGCGTTTTTATGGTAATTAACTGATAGCATTTATTGAAGCACAACTTTGCAATGAGTAGCGATTGGCACAAAAAACGACAATGTCACCACGAGATGTCCGGGACCCAATTTGCTTGATCTAGTGAAATCTTTCTTTTGAAATCTCCTTCAGTGTCTCAAGAAACCTACTACCTATGTTTTAGGGGTGTCGCCCTTCTAGCTATTGGTGGGAAATATAAAAGGGATAACTGGCAGTTTTTGTGCTGCACTACTTAATCCAAGGAAACTTCTAAGTGTAGGGAAAAGTGAAAAGATACGTAGTCGCAATGACTTAAAGACATAGATGTTGGCTGTTTACCGGGTGTCCGACAGTGCTTATGCTTCAAATTCTCATCGCCTTTTTTATCTTCCATCCTAAAAGGGTTAGCTTGGTCATAAACATTCGATTTAACATGAAAAAGCAACGTGAGTGCCAGAAATTGACTTCTGTTTAATATGTTTGCTGTGTGTACTTGCGTTCTAGAATCGATTAATTAAGTATTCTTCACAATTAATTAGCAATCGCATTCATCACAATAAATTCTGTTAGTTAAGCGCACCAATTCCATATAGTGAAGTTTGCTTTACCTGTTTTGGTATCAGCTTGCAATCTATTATGCCAATCGATTCCTAACTGCTCCTATATCAATTTCTCCTTTGTTTTAAAATTGGTACACTTCTCTACGCCTACTTGCCCTCAACACCTGCTGCTCCCTTACTCAGCAATCATGTCTAATATATCTGCTTCACAATCACCTCTTTGAGCGTCCTCCTTCTCCTTCGCATTCTGAATAATCACAATCGCACCATGGTGTGGTAAGTGCCTCAGAGACCTTTGGATGGACAGCTTGCATGCACATAACGCAGTGCCCATCTTCTGCTTACTTAGTGATTAATGAGCACAATCCCACTGTAACCACTATAAAAATTGACCGATTTGTTTCTATGAATTTTTATTTTAACTCTAAATAAGTAGTGCGGAGTTTCTTAGGCAATGTGGTATTTTGCAACCCCAATTCAATCCCGCACCTGCCAACGCCTTTTGTGTGGCGCCTTCCTGCCAAAAAGCATGCTTTTTCACAGTTTTGCCCTTATTGACAGCACTAAAATCGCTCTGCCACACTATAAATCTTGGTACTTAAATCTATTCTCTAATAGTTAAGACCCTAGCTACTCTTAGGTGCAACACTGACCGGGATAACGAATAATAGTAGTTAGGGTAAAGTTCTTATTCTTGGATTAAGGGCAAGTCTACTGCCGAAGTACACAACCGGATATGTGTCCGTGACGGGTAAGCCAAATCAGCTTAATGGATCGCAACGAAACACAAAAAATGGGTGCGCAATCACCACATTTGTATTCAGGTGCACAGCACACTCAGTAAATCAGTGAATCGTCAAATCACGCCCAACTCTTGATCATTTAATAGCGCCACATTGATGTCTATTACCAACCAAACTGCCAAAGAAATTCGACTTAATGCGAGGCGGTTTGCCTTGTCATGCCAATTATGCAAATTTTAACCAGTTTTGCATAGTCAGATTTGCAGTACACTGACTATCGCCACGCAGAGAATGCTTTCGCCTTACTATGCCGTCAATCCCACTTGAAAAGGAAACGCTTACAAAATTTACGTTTTGCTGATGCAATAGCACTTATTCGCATTCTAACCATATATTGCAAGCCAAACGTCTGTAATGCAGGATAAATTAATCTTCATAATAAACAATGATTGCAGAATATGTCTGAAAACTAAAATGATACTCACAGTAATGGGTGAAGCGCATGTGTTCTTCCAATGTCTCAAAATCAGGAACAGATCCGTAGCATCCTGTGCAGAGAAGATACGTTTCTGAATCCCTTACTGGCACGACTGCGGTGTAGTGCAATGAAGCATACATTTAAGGAGGTTTTGTGTGATGTATAAAAGTTGTGACTAAGAGGCAGAGCACACACTATATTCAATCGAAGGCTATTAGACACATACTCACAAATGTGCATTGCAATGGAATAAAATAGAAGTAAATTAAAGTCTTCGAAAATACTGACACATAATTTGCACCCATTGTGAATCCAGACTGCTATAAAATTTCAAAAGAAAGCGATATATTTAATTTTGGTATATGTAGCGACAAAATGGAAGAGTAATGGCGAATAATGCAACTTCGCTCACCTTTTTGATGCTGCAAGAGCAGTCTAGGGATTTGTAAGTCCTTGAGCAAAATAGACACTCAAAATCATGGTAACTAAAACGTATAAACCATATGTTTACCAAAATGCTAAGAATATGCCATAATTTGCGTAATTTGACTACTTGTTGTGCGATTTTTATAATTAGTATTAAGAATTATTTAATTTTAGATGATACAAGTGTTCATAATCTAACTTTATATTCTCTGCATCAAAATGCATATCTTTACAAAGTGTTTTGAAAATGTGTATAGAAGTGCACATTGAATTGCATCTTAAAATTGTAACCTACCTACTGTGATGTACGCGTTCCAAGTGTTGATGCTCTCAAATTCTGCCGAACACAGTGCGCCTTCGTAAACAGAGATTTAGGCGAATAGGAAGGCCAGTCACGTGAGATCCTTAGATGGATCTTACAGGGGATGCTACGAGTAAGCATGCCAACATCCAGGATCTGTCACTAAGATTACACGTGAATAAAATAAAGAGAAGCAGTAGTCGCGTATTTGGTTAAAGCTTTGAGCTATACTGGCATGTGGTTAAAGCTTGCCTCACTTCAAACGCTTGCTTCTTCGTTAATCTGCGACTAGATTTTCCTGTTAAGAATGAGAAATCGCTTTTCAAAGGTGCTGCAATATGCCAAAAAAGTATTTTGAAACCAACGTCCGGTGTCTCTTTGCACCCAAGAGAAAAACTATTTTGCAAATCAACAAAGCATCAGACGAAGCATAAGTTATGAACTGCCATTTCAGACAATTCGAAATTTATGTCGACTAACGATATGTAATCAAATCGGCAAATCTTTGTTTTCTGACTGCGAATTTCGGTTACAAACTTATTTGGCCTGTGCGGGATTAGCTGTCTTCTTGGCCATGCCAGTAGCCTCAATCTTTCTAATGTAGCTTAGACGCTACAATTTAAAGAGAGTCGCAGGTAATGCTACTGGTTGAATTCGGGACTTAGTTAAAGAGCCGCGAGGTGTTTGCACGTAGTTAACGGCTTTAACTTACAACCGCAAGCAATAAATATGCATGATTGCTCTGGTGAGTAGAGTAGCCTATTGCTCAGTTTCGGTTTTTTCGTACGTGACACCGAAAACGCTTACCATGGAGGTTGAAAATCCGGGCCCAGTCAAATCACCAAAAGACATCAGTGATACCAAAGCCAAGTACGCTCTTAGTCGGATAAGAAATCTATAATTAAAGGGGTTGGTTCATGGCCGTTTTTCTCCAGCTAGGGGTTGATTAAGAGCAGTAGAATTGAGTCGTAAAATAAAATGGGATAAGTAACGTGGTCCATGTTCATTTAGTTACCGATTTTGGTAAAAAGTAAAGGGAACTAACAATCCCCTAGGGCATTCATTTTCCATGATAGTAACGACGAAGTCCATCTAACTAGAATTATGGTTTAGTTTTCATAGAATCCCAAAAGGGCATGCTTAGAGAACTGGAATACATTGCCACTCAAAGCATTTACACGAAATTTCGGGATTTAAATTTTGAATAGAACATGAGATTGCAGCACCTTCTCACTGATTAAAAAAAATACTAAGCAGAGATGCATCGTTTGCTTACTTTAACTGCATTATGTTTGCATCCTGTGCCATCCAAGGTGAGAGATTCTTACTCCTGCTGGTAATTTGGGCTTTCCACACGACCGATGCGACGGGATTTGGGTCACAAGAAGCAAACTCTAGCCAAAAAGATATTTATGAAGCCATCGGTTGATTCATCTGGCTGTGAGTGAGCAAAAGTATTTTGTAGCATACTCCGAAAGCGCATTGCATTTTTTAATAATTATGAGATGAAAAGATTGTTTTGATAAACAAACCTAGGAACCAATATGCGCCTAGGAGGCACGATGTCTTCTTAACCTCGGGGAAGAGTGCCCATCATTCTTGCCAAATTCGCCTTCTGCCATGCTAGACATGCTTATCTCTTTCGTTGCAGGCTATTAGGAAGATAAAGAAAACTCTCGTGCAAAATAGACATCCCGGGATCGGCGCTCTGCGTGCTTTTCTAACGGTGTTTAGTAGGCTCACTCAAAATCGGCCTACCCACTGCAACGTTTTCTATTTCTGCCCTGACGGATCAGTGGGTTAGCTTTTATCTTGCCATGCACGTTCCCTTTTCCTTACTGAAATGAACAGTCATGCTGCTGAGGTACCTCGTATTAGCGTACAACTAAATGAGCAATTTTCTTCATTACTTTTAATGAAGAAAATGCTTATTGAGCAGTTCCTGCACTAAATCGTCTTGCTAGTAGATTTCCCATCAAGTCAGGAAAATTTGTTGACCTTCTTCTTTGGATGTTTGTATGCACGTTTTGTACTGCTGTTCTCTAACGCAGTTCCTCACTTTCTTCCCACAGTTCCGGATTAAGGGTTACTAGAGAAAAGAGTGAAATCCGAGATGTGTACAGCTAAAACGCGATGCAAAACGGACGATACTAAATTAGCTGAAATTAAGGCGATGACCAGGTGGAATTGTTAACAGCGAACCAATTAGACAAGCAGCGGTTTTTAACCTGACTTCTGATGGAACTGTATATCAGAACATCTACAAAATATTATGGAGAAAATTTGCACAATTAGTCGCGCAAATTAAAACTACTCACATAAGCCCATAATTACGTGTGGATTACTTCGACAGTGAGAAAAGCATTTCTTTGCAGTCATTTCTATGAGGCGCCATTTGGAACAACTCCCTAACTTGCAAAATATGAACCTGGATAATGAGGCAGGCAAACGCATTTACGCTGTGCTATACACGAGCACACATACACAGCGAAATTCCGCTAGCAACTAAAAAGCAGGTACTCATTCACACCAGTTTCCGTGATGATGACTAAAATGGAAAATGCGCATAAGCAATATGATAGATTGATGGCCGTCCGCAGTTCAAGTCGCTAATGCGCATATGTGCATTCTCGAGGGTACAATGGGTGGGGGAACCAAATGAGCAAGGTATAAGATTGGCTAAAATCATTGGGGAAGAGAATGTCGGTGACTGCATAACGTATGTTTCTCTAATTTTTTCTGCCACTGAGGTTGTACTAAGTCAGTTCGGGTTACCACAGGCCTGTGTGACGGTGATGGAAAGCTCGCAATCACTTTACTTATCTACTCCCCACCTCATCATTCAATCCTCCTTATTCATCCTCTACTGTTTTATTCAAGTCTGCTAGCGTTTCTACACAGCCTAACCTAGAGTATAAGTTCCATTCGGTTGTCACTTATTAATGATTTGATGAAGGGATGTTGTCTCTTGGGTTTAAGATATTTGCAGAAGGCGGCTTCATTTGCGACAAGAAGACATGGTAATGAACCAGAACAACCTGCACAGTTGTTCACCTCCTCTCTGCTTCACACCTCTCATTTTAATCAGTATGCTTTATTAAGTCGTTTCGGTAAATTTGATGGAACGCAGCGGTATGAAGGGCAATCTATTTTGGTCCGTCGGATCGAAACCGATGTAGGAGATGCAGAATCTACAAGATCAGGATCAAACAAGTGTCAAATTAACGCAATTTTTCATCAAAGTAAGAAAGTGCTAAAATGGTTCTTCTCATACTGCACTCTGATGGCATATATCTGGTCAAGATAGGCGATAAGTAACTTAATTCGTGATGCAAATTTGCTTTGGCCATCAGACAGAACAGCAGAGGATAACACACGACTTGCTCTACGTGCCACTGTTTCTCGCACACTGTCATCCTTCTTTTAGTTTTAGTTTGTTCGCAGTAGCCTACATTATGACGACATCTACTCTAAAGCCATTCCGCTGAGCACTTACATGGGAACCTTGCTATGCTCAAAAAACTCGAATAAGGATAACTTCAATGCAGGTAGTTTTGCAAGTTCCTTTTGGTTAACCAAATGGAATCTTACGATTTCAGCAAAAACATAGCATAAACAAATGTTTAATGTTTCTTGTTGTCTTCTTTTAGATTTATTTGCCTTGGGGCCAGGTGCGTTAAGGAGAAGTAGGTAGTGATAATTCTCATGTCATTGCCATCTTCTCGTGTTCTCTCATATTTTACTTTTCAGCGCCATAGCCCCTCCCATGAATCAAAAGGAACTATAGAAGAGCAATGCATTTTTTGCCTGCTTAATAAATGGGCACAGCATACATAATCTTGCAGGAGCTTAGTTCAGCAGTATTGACGGTTTGTATGAATGGATGGTTGAGTAGAAGGGATGCAGTGTCGCTACATCATTGCATTACCATTTTTTCTTCAGTAAACTACTTAGTGTGATGAGGAAGCTTTAAGCAGGAGTGGAAACCGTAGCAAGGTCAAATAGTGGACTAAAAGCGAAGTATGGATCATTCCTTTAACAAATGTACCACTCAGTTGATCGCTGTCTTTCTTCCCTTTTCCTTAGAATCTGCTATGCACTATTGCATAAATCCAACTAGTCACCATCCTTACCTCCATAAAATGCGATGATTTTGTTACACCGACTGCACAAATTCTTCCTTTTTACCTTCCATCGCACTACCTTACGATTCTTTGTGCCACTGCTCTGACTGGCCTTCGTGCATCCATCTTCCTCCGCTTCAGTGTGACAAATACACAAGCGACTGCTAGTGCAGCTCATTACCTGGTTAACTCTTCATTGTGAGTTACGATCTAAAAGGATGCGCAGAAGCAATCTCAGTCAATCGAATCCCCAACAAAGCAACTCGCAGTCTAAATTTTCTTGAAAATGCCTCACGAGTGCTTAAACAACGTTTAGGAGCTCTACGCTCACAAACGATGGAGCGTTCTTAAACTGTGATTTTTATTATCACGCCTATCACATTCTACATGCGCTATGCAAGGCAAAACATTTAGGCATTCTGTCGACTAATCATCCAACACATAAGTGAACCATGTGGCAAAAATGCGCCCAAGTCAAGTTACCGGTGCAGAAGTAAGAAGTTGGTGGCTTCACAAATATTGATCACGTGGGTAAATGAAACGAAGCCAGCTAAATCAAAATTTGGAGTGGCTTGAATAAGGTATGGTGAGTTATGCTATTTGGAGGCCATCCTCTTTTATAGATGCAAATGTTTGAAGTTCGGCGAAATGAGCGCATATGCATTGGCACACAAGTACTTGAGGGAATAAAGATAATTAATGAAATCGGTGTTTTCGTTGGTCTGTGTCTGTTATAAATAGGGCAGATCCGAGCGTAATGAACACGAGATTAGCCTCCTCATCCTTGGCTTTCATATTCTTTGAGCTAGTGAAATAACGAGATAGGGTCATGATTTATTTGCTGTTTATTGAACTCAGAGTAAGGATCAGAGTTTGTTTTTTTCATATTAAAACCCAAGAACAACTGTTTTGTCAGGTGATTTATGTTAACTGGTCGCTTCATGTCTAAGAGAAGCAATCAAGCAGACATTCCAGACACCCCCCTTTTGGGTGGTCCATACAGCTAGAAAATTCTCACCATCACCACCATCAGTAAGGTGAGTTGCATTTAGCCCATGATTTCCAAAGGGATATACTTAGTGACAGAACACACCTACTTAGTTGGGTGGAGTATTTTAAGCATCCAACCTCAGAATGGTGTGCTGTCATCTTGGCTAACAGAGTTTCGTTAACTGAACGCATTAAAACCTGCCGTTAAATCGTCCTTCTTCTCACGATTTCCAGCCAGCTAGCATGAGTGGCTCAGTAAAGCAATTTTATCCCTCAGAACCCTCTTGTCTTTGCTATCTTTGTCAGCTCGAACCAAGTGGTATGGCCATTATATCCTTGCTCTATTGTCGGCCGAATAAAATCGACTGGATATGAGACAGTTTAAGACCCTTTCAAACAATCGTTCACTGTGTTTTCTTGCATGATTAAAAGAATAGCCAAATTATTTTACGCCTAAAATGCTTTATTTTATAGTTGGATGCTTGAAACACTGGCATAGACAAAGATGAGCGAGTTTTCCTCATGGTTTTGACACGTTCACGCAAAGCATAATCCGGTCTCACTTCATGCGGGAGTAAGCACAAAGACCTCCCCTCGGCATTCGAATAGGTTGACACTGATTAAAAATCGTTGGGAGAAAAAATTCACAATGGATGATGACATGCATACACAGAAGTCAAAGCATAGAACCATAAGAAGAGCCATATATTGAAGCATGTTCTTATTTCCTAACTGTGCGCCATCGGTTTAACCGGTATGAAAACCTCTTGCACACAAATCATGCACTGAAGTTGCTCCTTAAATGTCTGTTTGAATTTATGGACTTGTCGTAAAACGACTTAACGAAACGCATGCAAGTCGACATTCCCTGTGCCATAACCACGGTAAAGTTGTGAGTGACGGTGAATTTGGCGCGAGGGATCCCTTCGCTATTCCTACTTCATTCACCACGCGATTTAGGTGAGGCTGAAAAATCGAAGGAGAGATACCGAATCCAGAAGGATGGGGGTATGGAAGTGCGAATACTGAAGTTAACAACTCTAAAATTAGCTACAAAATGGGCTCCACCTATTTGTTAATTAGGCAAGATAAAGCTGTTGCAAGAACGACGCTCCTAACAGGAGAAAGAGTGAATTAATGGCTATTGCAGGGCTTACCATGCCTTTTTGAAAACCATGATCCATCTCTCTGCCGTGCTGCTTTTTACTGCTAGTCACAGTACAAACTGTTATTCAACTACACAAGCCTTGGGCTAAGCTGACGAGTTTGGCCTAGATGGAGAAATATCATAGAGCTAGATAACGTTCGACCTTATTTTTGACCTAATGGGTGTGATGTGACCTCAGTTCGTGCATGAGGATGTGCCTAAGCCATCTTCAACTTTCAAATTATTACAGGGTAGGGTCTCATTTTTTCAACCAATAGTTCAAAGCAAAATAATTGATTATCTTAAGTGGTTTGAGGAAACGAATAATTTTACAGCTTGTTTGTAAAAACTTGTTTTCATCTTAAAAACATTTACTAGCACCTAAGTATTTGGAGCAGCCAACTAAAAATCCAGGATGCGCACTTTTTCAGCACTTTATGTATATACAGACGCCAAAATTGTCATCTTCTGAGCTGATTAAAGAAGCCTAAAGTACGAACGGGTTCCTTTGTGATGCACGCTAATTGCACTCCGTGTATTGCGTCAGGTCAACATCCCTCTAGGTACCTAAAGAAGTAAAAGGCCTATTTTTGACCTCTACTATTGAAATCCGCTTTGCATTTTACATTCCAGTCAACCGTTTCTGATCCCATTAAGACTAAGCCGAGCTTATCGTATTCTTCTCGAAATCTCTTTGAATGCAGGCTTGATATAACTTCTTTAATGGTTAGACTATCTTCCTTTGGGGCATTCTAAATTACTACAGAAATATAAAATTTGGCCAAATTAGTGACATTTTAGTGTTGGTCTGTCAACTGAGATATGCCCTGGTTAAAAATGCCTAGTCGGACAGTTATAGGGTTCCACAATTGGCACCGAGGGCTCATTTCGATGCCTCGCATATTACTTTATTAGGACACTACGGACAGTTCGGAAATAAGAACCAGATGTACGACAAAGTCACGACCACACATAGCGCATGAAAATTCTTAGATTGCTTGAAGCGCTGAAGCCTAACCAATGGCTACCCAATGTGATGTAAATTTTCAAACCTTTTACTTCTCTGGACCAATTCTTCTGTTTTGGAATTGACAGTTTTAGTAAGGTCACGAAAAAACTGGTCAAAATAGAAGCAAAAGAAGGTTTATCATTCATCACCGACTTCAACGATATGCGTAATTATAAAAACTGCGCTTTATTTTCCCAATCTTGCTCTTTTGCACATATTTCCTGCTTACAGAGTTCCGCTGCATTCTAAATAGGCCCAGATTGAGCAGAGAAAGGCCCATTTGACGGAGTTGGTTGTAGTTTATTTTGGGGCATCGAATGTGGAGCATACCTTTGATCCATGGCATCGTGAGGTCAGCCACGCCGGAGTCGTTTAAGCCTTATAAACTATTGCCAGGCTGTCCCTATGCCTGAGTTAATAAGACCATTTGCTGCACATTACTTTACGATACTACCGTCGCCAGCCTTATTTCACCATCAAGAGAGCTCGTCGATTCTTTTTAGCGGGACACTGCTGACGCAAATTTGTATCTAAGCCGCAGTTGTCATGACAAATAGTTTTGGTCATCACGATGGAGGTACAGCCTGGTTAAATGGGAAGTGAGTTCAAGGAGTGGACAGATGAATCAAAGTTGCACCCGGCCGTGACCATACTTATGGTACTCATTTTGGTCGTTAAATAATGAGCCTTATTTAAACTCACTTAAGCTGGCCATCTCACCTTATTTAGCGTTGTCGTTTTAAAGAGTCGCTGGCTCCTCCATCCAATACATCGTATTTTTTATTTAACTTCATTCTTTGGCTTCATCCTTACACCACTGCCATTGGAAGTGAGGCTTAGATAAAGAATGAAAAACTCTATCGCCTCGTTCGTAGGAATCAAAATAATCCGGTACCTGCGGAAACTTCATATTTTAAATTTCTTGCATGTGAATAAAAAAAATGATCAAATCACACTGGTTCTGACCTACTTATTAGTGTTCTGCGCCTTTTAATAAAAAAAAATGATTCTGGGTTCATTAGGATTAAGTTGGGTGGTCCTAATTGAGAATTTCATGGTTAGCATTCCATGAGTTTTTCCGAATATGCTATTTCTTGACTTGATTTCTACGCCCTCTGGAAGTACGCGCAAAACACGTCCTTACTAACTCCCTTTAAATCAGCAGGCGGTTATAACTCACAAATATTCGCTAATATTTGTAGAACCAAGGCCAAGCCCAGAGTTATCATGGATGCCAAAAATATCCTGAACTGAGACCATCTCATGTCTCCGGCATCTAGTGCATCTTCAAACCCGTACTCTCGGCTCACTCATTTACATCCTTACGATCAAGACATCCGTTTTGGAGTCCTTATTTCTCCTGCTATTGACTTCTATTTTTCTTGCCACGCTAATTTTAGTTTCAAATCACCTTTAAATCTTTCCCAAAAAATCAAGAGGCCCCGTGATGAATCACACTCACCGAAAGCTGTTGAAGTCATAAAAGCGCTTAATGTCGTCAGTGTTAAAACAAGCAGTCCAAACAATGGTACTCAGTCAATTTTAAGGCTAAGTCTGTTAAGCTGCCCTTTTGACGCTAATTAACCATTTTTCTCTGTCGAACTCTATTCTGACATGTAGAAATTCTGCAATATGGAAAGGAAAGGTGATCCTAATCCCGGAAAGCAAAAATAAGTGGGGAGCATTTTGAAGAGAACTTAATGCAGGCTGTGGTGGAAGTGGATGGCAAAGAAGTCTGCTTAGTCTAGTCCACGGCACATGCGCTGCGCCTTTTGCCTAACCACCCTTCCGTTTCATTCCTTCCCTCTCTTTTTAACTACCCATTCACCCATTCATATGCACCCATTAAAGTACTCCTCATTTATCACGCCCACCACTTCCTTCCCGCCACTGCTGCCGCTTCGACCACTTATGGCCTACTATTAGACACCCTCTTTTCCTTCTTTATCCTACATCCATCATTTGCACGAAATTCCTTCCTCCTTCCTCTTCAGTATCCTTTCGTTCATTTTAGGAGATACCTTTACAATGATAAGCAGCGACTTTACTTCTTTAATCATTTATTCCTTTACTTCCCTTTCATTCTTCCCTTCATTTAAATCACCAACAACACTGACTTCTAACCCTTACTTTATTGCTCTTAACCACCCGCCACTATCTCAACTACTTATTTACTGCTGGTAGACCACCTCTCTTCCTTTCACTTATCTCTACTACCCTCTGCCACCAACCGTTACTCTATTCAACAATCCTTTGTTCCTTTTTCCTTTCTTTAAATTCCTTCTATACTTCCTACAATTGACAAGCAAACATTTTCCTTCCTTTTTATGGGCATTTCTCTATCCATTGTTGGTGTTTTGTTTTCTTTTTAAGCCATTTTAAGCTATTACATACGATGATAAAATACTAGAGCCACCGCAAAGTGTCCCATATTTTACCACTTCGAAGCTCACCATCACATCATCATCATGTTTCTCTACCTTTGCCTCTGATCCCACATCAACCTTCCCTGTTATCATCGCTGGTGTGACTGCCAGTTAACGGCTCTATTGTCACATTACGATTGAGCTAGAAAATGAGTAGGACAAGAGGTTTGATGAACAACGAAACTTACAGGCATCCGTTATAATGGCACTGGTTTCTTCTGCCCTATCTAAGAACACTTCGGCTTCATTGTTTACCGTATTTGCGACCTTGACTAGGCATCTAGGCGCCTGCTGCTACAGAATGTACCAACACAGTATCTTTTAAAGAAGGATGCCCTTACTTTATTCATGCACTACTAGGGCTATTATAATTAGCTTATCATTTTGCGCTTGTGTTGTTCCCAAAATCATGCCCTTGTACTTTCCATTTGTAACAACAGAGGAACACCAAATGTGCTATACAGCTTCTTTTAAGCCATCTTGAGTATGCATGGACCTCTTTGCTAAAAAGGCTGTGGTATCTGTTAGAAATCTAGCAAAAAGACAATTTTTTATAAATGACTTGCCACCATGATTCGCCTGAAATTGAAGTGTCTTTCTTCAAAGATCATAATTTTTCACTTATGTTCCTGGATTTGCTTATGGTGTAATGCCCATAATCCAAGTTATTTGGTCAAGTCTTTGAGGAAATAATCAGAACAACTCAGTGAAATTGGCTGGCCGACTGCAGTAGAAACCTGTAATCCATGGCCTCCGTGATACTATACCACCGAGATGGCTTAAATTGCTTCACCAGTTGCATTTCCACTCCGACAAAAAGTTACGAATAAGACTGGATTTATCGCCCACAAAAACCCAACAATTATTTTTAAATTTAACAAGGCCTGCTCTGATGTCAGCAAAATATAGCATGGCAACACCACAAAGGCGTATGGCTATCTAGTCCTTAGTACTGTGGTGATCCAAGCCAGCAATTACAGTTGCTACAAAAATAAGAGACCGCCTTTAAATGACGTGCTCACGAAATTTATTTGCATTGAACTTCTGCTATACCTCATGTTATCTGCATAAACGATTGGCGCATCGCTATGCTCTTGCAGCTTTGTTATATGAATCTAGAGGCAGGACAAGTAAGATTTTTGGAGAGAACTGATTAAAGTGTTATAAGAGATTAAAGTGGGTTAAAATGGTGGAAGGATGTAGACGTGGAAAGTGCCCCAGCAAAAACAACGGCTTCATTGCGAGTCTGATCACGCGTGTGGTAGAGAGGAATAGGTCGCAGAAGGACAGTGCATTACAAGAGGGGTAGGAACAGCAAATGTTGCCATTATGCTGTGCTAGTGTTGGATAATTTGGTTCTCTTATTTATATGCCGGTATTCATGCATCTCCCATATGCACTACTGCGACTCACTTCAATTAGCCTCATGGAACGAAATTGACCAAACAATCGAAGAAATAAACAAGCTATAAAGTGGCACATTTAGAAATTTTGATGTTGAATAGGCAAAATCCATGGGAAAATGCTCAAACTATAATCGAAACTTTGCAGAAATAGGCCCTTAACCATAGATCAGACATATACGCAGCCGCCTTGCTTTTCTTATAATTTGTTTGAGTATATGCTTCACTGAGTTACAGGAGGACCGCTTTACTTACGCAGCAAAGAATGCCATCAGTCATTCGACCGCGTTTCGAATCGACTTTTGCTTCTGCTAATATTGCTGCACTGTGTCAAGTGGCCTTAAATACCACTACGATTCGTACTTTCAAGGTTGGTCTTTAAAAGCTGAGGGGTTAGGGTGCGATGCACCTGCATCAGTGATGCCCACCGGCTGCAAAATTTACCATCAAGTCGCATGGCATTTTAATCCTAAATAAAACAAGATTTTATTTTCTGTTCTAAGTCTTATGGAGTCTGTTCGTTACACAAGACTAAATTTGAGCATCTCAACGTCACTTTACAAGGTTATGCTAATGCACAAGGTAGAGCCGTGTGCATCTCACCTTCCAAAATGGTTTCATGGTACAAGTTTATGGTTTGTTATGCACGTTTCCCCATGTTTTTAAAGTAATACGATCACTTACAATCAAAATTCTTTTCCACATTATGCTATTCAGCTCATAAACTTCCTCAGTTCTGCAGGAATTTCAGCCACAATTAGGATTTTTACCAGGAAACCTTCGTGAAGTTTGCCTGCTTGATCAGAAATTCGAAGGAAAAACATTCAGTAAACGCAAATCTTGTGACGAAGCTAACGATAGCTCATCAACGGAAGCAGTGAAAATCCAAATACCAAACGTTTATCACTAAATTCTATTCGTAATTTTACCGAAATTCATAGCTTAATTCAATCCGCTCACTCCTCTGACAAAAATGGGTAGATAGACTTGGAATCCACAACCCTTCACTCCCACATTCAACGTACTTGCAGTGCTTAAAAGAGGCGAGGGGGTTCCCACCTGGCAGTGAAAACGATTAAGGTGATGGGAACTTGACCTTTATGCAAAATGCACAACTATTGTGAAGCCTGTGGCAATACCATCGGGTTCTTTTTATGGCGCTGCACAGTTTCGCACACATCATAGACTATCAATGGTCTCATTTTACAATATTCGAATAAATCCATCTTAACAGCTCCGGTCAACCTCTGTTTAGCATGCGGATTCACTCCTGAGGTATAGTTCCTCTCTCTCTTTCCCATATGCAGCATGTCTTCACTAAGATACATCCTAAAATTGAAGATAAGCAGTTTTGCCAGTAGAGTCCAAATCAATGACTGGGTAAATGAGCTGCCTCAGCGAATGGCATCTTCATGCCCAATTATTAAGAGCGCAGTTAACGAACCCAGCTCCCACTATTATTGCTTGGAGGCAGTAAGGTGACAATGCTAGTTTAAGGAAACAAGTTCAGGAGATTTAAATCCAGCAACCTAATAAACTCATTTGAGTTATGACACTAATATCGCCGATTGGCTTGAAAGTTGATTCGTGATACAAGATCAGCAGTCAAGTAATAATCCATTCCACCATAAACTTAATCTCGAATTCCTCTCTGGGAGTTTATTTCGGCCAGGAATTTTGCCTGGTGAATTGCGCATTTATGAGAACTTACTTCATCACGTGGGCAGCCGAACAGCGACCGATGAGCACCTTTCTGCCTGCTAAGACCAACCTAAATTTCAAAAAGCCAAGGAGACTTCCTCGTTTATCTGCCATTGATAAATACTGCTACTATAAGCGTTTTTAAAGAATTTTGATTACAAAGAGATTCGACAAAACATTTAACTTTAGCCGAAGCAAAGATATGTCAAATAAAGACCAACTAGTTAAATGGTAGAAAATCAGTCCTTATTAGAAACCAGTCTTCTAAATCTGTTATTAAGATCAGTGAAGCAGCTGCCATAAAACACTGACAATCGAGAGTCGCCATTTAGGTAGCTAGCGAGTTTCGGAAACCATAAACTCAAAAAAAATACAACCATGGCAAAACAATGCAAAGATGGAAATAGGGATTTTAAGTTGAACACCAAGCGACATCAAGACAATGAAGCTGGTGTTTCCACGCAGCCTGACTAAATTGTGCACCCAAGGGATTATGTGTAATTTAAATGCAATTTAAAGGCCAGTGCAACAATTTAAATGCTGTAAACTAAAGCCATGCAAACCTACACGTTTTTAAGCGTTAGAACTACTACCCTTTCAGTAAAAAGAAGAAGCAACTATCTTCCACTCGGCCTCCAGGTTATGCAACTATTTCAAAGACCACCACAACAATGGCTGTACCACTGTAGAGCAGCGAACGGTTCGAGCTCCAATGCGTACCATCTTCACCGTCGTGCGATGTAATCGGACGTTTGGTTTAGGACTGATCCAGAAGGTCTACCTGCTTAGTAATCACATTCGCTTCACACTCGGTCACAGATTCTCGTACAACTCACTCTTCACGTGACCAAAATGGATATCTGCATCTGCGGACTGTGCCCGGCGCATTTTAGAAACTTCATCCTATATTTTGCACACTTGGAGCGCGTGCACCACTGTAAGAACATTATGCTTTTTAAAATAACTTTTCCATGCAACAATACCTTGTATGCCTCGTAAATGAATGCATACATGATCAAAAGCATGTTTTTATGGAGAAGTATGTGTATTAATGCATAGGGGTGTGGAGTTAGGTCATGAAGAGTTTATTTGTACAGGGTGGGATAATGCCTGCATTAATGCAAAAGATGAAGACCTGTGTAAAAGGCGGTTAAATTAGGCGAATCGCAGCACAGGTTCAGCATCTCATTTTACATGTTTTATACTTTATAGTAAGGTTGATTCTTAATTGTCCGAATTGCACAAGGTATTACAAAACCCTCGGAATGCTCCTACGTCATCAGAGGGGTGAGAAAACTTACAAATTCACCATCATATTTTTCATTCAGTCGGCATGCATGTTAAAATTAACACAAGTGCATTCTTTTGAACCTCAAAATTAGCTTGGGAACACAATGTGTGCTTCTGTTGTCGCACTCACTTCGAAAACTTTGATTTGCTCATCCGCCATTCCAACGATTCGCATATTTGTGAGTTAGAGTCCATTGACCTTTAGTTGAATTAAGTGTGCTCAGCTCCTCAGCTATAACACTAGCATTTCATACCAACTTTTTGCAAAATTATGTTTTGTTGTGCCACACTGCAGTCATGCGAATGGAGAATTCAGAAGTACGCCTTCACTGCACAGAATGCTACGCAGAATTTATGACGCTGGAGGCTTTGGGTGAACACATGCGTTCACATCACTTCTGTAGGTATTGCTTTATTTATCGGGCCTATTTTGCGATAATTGTATACTGAAGCGCCTTGGCTTCTTCTTCTACTTTGTAGATGCTTGGCTCGCAATGCTTGCTTAGAACGCAAGTTGATGCCATTATATTACCAAATCTGTGAGTTCTCGTGAGTCTTTCGCTTATATTTTTGCATAGAACTAGTGGCTTAGTAAGCAAGAACAATCACTGATGAAGGTTATTAGTATGCTGCAAAATGATTTTGTGGTAGGTCTTACATAAGCAGATTTACCTGTGCAAAACCAGTTAGGCGTTGCCTAGCTGACAATTTTGGGCAAACAATTCACACGCAACGTCAAATCTCATTGGTATCTTAGGCAGGAATAGACAGAGACACGGTGGTATCATGTGACCAATAGTCGAGTGTAATTATAGATGCCACTAGTCTTAAATGCACTGCACACCTAAATGCGAACATGACAATGTTCACATTCCTTTTTCTATGTTTCAGTGCGATCCAGGAAACTGCCTTAGTACTCAGCTGTGAGCTTTGCTAGCAGACTTTTGTCAATAAATGGGGAAAACCTCAGCTTTACTGTTATCATTTTGTTCTGGTTGGTGCTACACGTGGGATGGATTTTAGATAAAATGTTATAAAACCGAGGTAAAGATACCAAAACATGTAGTGCTGAGAATAAGAAATAAAGAAGAGTATGTGAAAAACGATGTGCTTTTTTGGGACAAGGATGGTATACTAAAGACATTGTTGTCAGAGGCTGAACTGAGTTTCCCATTGCCAAACGCACAAGCTAATTCTTAGATTTCCACTTGTGCGCAGCATGTTTGCTTGTAGACTTTTGCGACGAAAATTGAAGCAGTTTTTCTAAACGCCTGCATTGGGACTATATCGAACAATCGCTACGTAAGCAAAGGTCAGGCGCTGTGTCATTTGCGTGCAATTTATACATTCTCCGGTCCCTAAGGCACTTGTTACATCATTCCGCTGTGACATTATTCCGAATGAGAAAGAAAAGAAAGACAAATTGAAGTGGTAAGAGTAAGGCAGACATACTGGACGTGGTTGCAGCTTTTGAGAATAGTAGGGTAGAAATAAATCGCTTTGTCACAATTTTTAATATATGGCTGCAAGAGTGCCAATGAACGCTATGAATAAGAAAAAAAGTCATCTTGGCTTTAATGCATTGAAGTTGGCCTCGGAAAACAGAAGGGTGCTCATTAAGCACTGCTCCATTGCACACACGACGGAGTTCTCATAAATGCGCGCTTTACTGGGCGAACCTCTTGGCCAAAATTGACTCACTGGGTGGAATTAGAGATGGAGTTTCCTGTGTAAAGGATATTAACTCCACTGCTAGTCTTGATTCACAGAGTAACTTGTAAGCCAGTCAACTATGCTAATTCCATATTTCTAATGAAATTATTAGGTTCATTAAATTTAAATTAACCTTATTAGTCCTTTTTAATTAACCCTGCTGCTTTCCTAGCTCTGATTTGACTTTGTTCACTGCGCTCTCATTAACCAGATATAAAGAGGCTACTCGCTGAGGCTTCTCTTTTTCTAATCCTAACCAAGGAATCCATTGGCAAGACTGCTTATCGTCAATTTTGAAATGAAGCTTGCTGAAGAAGTACTACACATGGGGAAAAGAGAGGCTAGTTAGGCTGTAGATAAGAGGCCTAATATGCCGAAAGGCACAGCTGTGTAGGTTGAATCCCCGCAAGATAAGAAGAAACTATGTTTGGAGGGATGGCAAGCTACCGATAAGGGAAATGATGGGGACTTCCAGGCCTATCGCTAGGATGCAACAATCAAGCGGATGGATTAAAGAGTCGTCCGTTCATCATAAAAATCAGATAGACAACCGGATCTACAAAAAAAAGAAAACAAGTTGCATAGGAGATAAGGCGTCAATGTCGTCTTGACTACCCTTAATTTCACAGAGTGCTAGGGACCTTTTCTACTTCATCCCGGGAAGAGGAATCACGTCATTCGCCGTAATCGCTTCCCCTTACCCCAATTTTCCCATTACTTCATTTTTCTTCTTTGACGCTTCTTTTATTCTATCCCTACTTGTCAAACTTGTGAACCCTTTTCCTTATTTGCATTCGCAATTGATTTTAGCTGTTGCATAGCCTTACTCGGTTCCTTTCATTAATTCCTCGCAATCCACCCACTTCTAGGCAAAACGATAAATATAGCAGCTGTTACAATAGGATAAACTTCATACCTGTTCCTCTTCTATTGCTCTCTTATGAACATCTGTATAAGCTGCCTTGTGAGGGCTTCTACTTTGGCAGTCTACACAAATTTGCTGCTGGAATATTTTCACTTTGTAAATGAGTGCGCTTTGTCACTTAATCAGCACGATGTCAGTCGTAAGAAATTGTAGACAGCATGGTCATTGATTAGTTGTGAGCAGGTTCGTCCAGGTAAATTTAGCATGTGTTTCCTTTGCCACCTCCAAATCAACTCTGTTGCATTGGATTCTCTCAACAAGCTGTAATTGATAGAGAGAGCGTGTTATAGAACCCACTTATCGGACGATGAAATTGCCATAAACAAAACCAACCACCCTTTCACATACAGAGCATCCTCATAACTAAAGTGCATCGAAAGGAGCACAGCTGCTTCGTTTCCTCTTAGAACGCAACGCTGCAATGATGGCAGCAAACTTAAAGCCTACCCAATTACAGGTCTGCCACAAATCCTCGACTTCCTCTGGCCTACTGAAGTGAATAGCGTAATGTCAATAAAAGTGATGATGGTGATGAGGTTACTAGAGGCAGTGGACTTAGTGGTCATGGTAGTGTCGCCGTATCACTCAAGGCTCAAGATTGTATTGATATTGGTGCTTGGTAAGATATGGATGCTTACACTCATTGGTAAATGCACGCACAAGTGCATTTTGTATCGCGCCTAACGCTAATGTTTGAACAATGAGTACGGAGGGAGTGCAGCTGACGTGAGACGGTAAGAAATAAAAGGTTGGATGCGCACGTGTTTCATAAAGTCATATGAAAGAGGCAGAAAGAATGTATTGATGGATTAATGAATGGAGGAATGGGTGGGTAGAGGAGGGTGTGAGGCGGTAGTGACGAGGGAGCGATTGAAGGACGGAGGCGTGTAAAGAGGAAAGAAGGAATGTAGGGGAGAAAAAATGGATAGGATTGATGAAAATTGGAGGCGAGTTTGTGGAAGAAATGAGGTGTGTTTGATCAGTACAAAAGGTGGTGTATGGGAATTCGGATTGAGAGACGAATGAAAGCCAGCTTTCTCACGCTCACACACTTTGTAGCCATCCTTAACTTAGAGCAATAGCTTAGGCTAAGCTGCAAGGACAGTCGGTTTTCAGAAAGAAATATTTGCTTCCTACCTTACTTTTAACGAACACACCTGCACTCAACCAGTCATCATCCATCACAGAATCGCCCCTTACAAAGGTACGTCACAGTTTGAGCACTAAAATCTAGTTTGCTGACTCACGAAGAAAACAAGACTAATATCGATGGCATCGGAACAGCATCTATAATGCCTGCACTAGTGATCGTGTCTAAAAGGCCAAAGTTTATTTGAGTATGCTATTTTGGTGAGAAGCGGTCAGAGAATTCAAGTTGCATTGCAAAACGCATGTTACATGTCCCTGAAAGGAATTGCACTCTGAAGAGTCATGACCTCGATCGCCAGACCGCATATAATATTGCTGCTACAGGGTTTTCCATCCAACCAGTGAACTAGTTTTAAGGACTTGGAGATCAAGGTGGAAGCGATAAGTGTGTAGCCTATAAAACCAAGAGAAAAGTTTGAGACTTACAGCTCAAAATGAATAGAGTCTACTACACCACAGCTACTGTTGCAAGAACTCGAAGGAAGACCCTGATCCCTCCAGCCATGAGAAAGGGAACTACGAATATTGATTCGGCTCTTTCTGATTTTAGTCAGGTGTCTGTATGGCGTATTTTGTATCCAAATGTCAACATTTTCTTAGCTCTCAACTTTTATGTTACTCGGGTTACCGTCATTAATTTGTGACAGTAATAATAACAGTTTTTCCTGCCATCTGATTATCTATTTCACTTACCACTCATTTAACTTACCAACTCTTCATCCTCTTTTCAGTGTAATCATTTTATCCTTACGGAAGAGGAACGTGATGGAATAAAGACAGCGGTCTGCCCTCTGCTAGTGAACTAACACAATTCTATGCTTAGCGTTTTGCTGCCATACCGTCAACGCATTCGTCAAACCCAAGACCATTGACACTTCTGCATCCTCTCGCCATAGGATCGTGTCCAGCACACTCTCAGGTAAAGATTTCTGCATAAAGGTGCATAATCACTGCGTCTCTAATAGTGTCCCCTACACTGTGCGTCCACATTGCCAATATTATCTTAGTGCATTAGTCTAATACTTATGTATTTTTAAACGTGCCATTTAGGCGAGAGGCAGAAGCGCGGCTTGAAACTCTCGATGCTGAAAAATGTTATCCCTAGATGCTTTATAATACGCGGTCAATTTTCCGTTTTGTCTAAGATACCAAACAGTTTTGGAACCATCAACTTGCATCGGTTGTGGACAAGTCCATATGAATTTAGTCCGCATAAGTAATTTTAAACAAGGAGAGTGTGTATCGCTAGAAGCATATTTTCCTGCCTCACCGCAATCGCCGCTTTCTGTCTCTCACAATCAATTCTGCAAAGCGATTCGCCGCCAGCACTCCAGCACCTACGTGTCTTAGTCCCTCACGGCTTTGTGCAGTGGCAATCTCCTTCCGTCTGCCTCGCTTCCTCCTACTCCATCACTTCTCAATTTCCCTCTGCAGATACCTAATTTTCATCAATTCTAAGCCCGTCCAGATAGCCGATCACTTCTCATAACCCCACAACCTAGATTCTCTGCCTATTTGCCTCGTTCTCTTCTTCATTTCTACTTTCCATGAATCCTCAGCCTATTTCCTTATGTTACCACCTCATTTTTTGTCCTTAGACACCCAATTCTTGTAGCACTCCCTATTTACTTCAATCCTATCCTCTTCTCTGCGTGTTATCAAACATAAACCTGATCCTTTAACACTCGGCTACAATTCCTCATAATCTATCAAATTTCTAACAGCACAGTCTGATCTCCCACTCGTTCAGCACAAATCTTATTAAACATGAGGGAAGGAGGATCAGAAGGAGGCATAAAAAGTAAAAAAATCTAACGAATGCTGCTGACAAGAAAGGACGGTGACCGTTTTAGGGACATGGAATATGTTCCAATGCTTTAAGTAATCCATTTTTTTAAAGTTCGCCGCTTGATTTACCCTACTCGATTGTACTTTCTTTACCGTTCAAATCTGAACCGCTTCAGCTTTACTCTGAATTCCCGAACCCTTTCCTAATTTTATAGTCTGCTTCATTACCATGCCCAGCCTTCTTTACCATTATAGACAATCCATACTTTGTTCACACCTACGGTGTCGGCTTTTATAACGGGAAACGCTGCAAGAATTTACAAAAGGAAGTAAGCCTCAGAATCTCATTTCGTCTGTGCCATGGCATTTGCCTCTTAATTTGCTGATATGGAAGCAGCTCAGAGAAATGGACATTGGCATCAAAGCTTTTTCCCTTCCTCTCCTTCTTCTTCCTTCCATCCCTCATTTAATTCTTCGACTTCTAGCTCTCACATTCACGTGCAGGTTTGTCACCTCCAACACCCTTTCCACTTCACCTAACTCTTGCATACTTTATTCAACCCTCACGTAATTCCTGTAAATGCACATAATGATAGACCGTTGAATAGACTATTGTCTGCATTCAAATCTACCCGGGACGATACGCGAGATCCTTGTGCTATGGAAGCGTAACATGCCACAAGTCATCTGAAATGACGTGGAATCGCGTGTAGGATATGGGAACAAAGCACTGTCCTTCACCAAAAGGTTAGTTGTAGTTCAGGGTGCCATGGCTTCCCCACTCATCTCCACACCCTTCATATTCAAGACGGTTGGACGTACAAACTTCACTTAACCGGTTTCTGGTACATCAGCTGATCAACACTCATGTTTGCGTTAGCTCTCAAGGGGACCGTTATCTCATTCACGTTTGCAGGCTAAGCGGTCTACACCATACTGACAACCGCTATAATAGTTAAATCCTACAATCTTGCGCAATAGTTATACTACCCAACAGCTCGTTTATTCATTCTTTATTGAGGACTGAAAAAACCACCAACCATACTGTTCTACGTGCCAATTCTTCTGCAGTTGTTATTCTCACTTCACCGCGCTGTTGTATTTGCCATTCAGCTGTTCGTTAGCACTTTTGTCGCATCCCTCCCCATCTCCTCGTCATTCCACATCATTCATCCCCCCGTCCCAGATACGTCAAAAAGGCCAAAAAGGATGAGAATTATAGAAATTAGGGATATGTTACTGGTGTCAACATCTCCTCCTTCACCTGTGCTATCTTCTCTCTCTCCTGCCTGAATTTTATTTTAATATTATTACAGCTAGTATCTAGTGTAAACACTTGGAAAGTAAACTATGACTGGCTTCTTTGAGTGCGCCATTCAAAACAAACTCAAATTTCTTCCATCAGGGCAATTTCCATAAGGAGTAACCACATATCCAGGTGAGTAGACAGCTGAATAAGCATAGGAAAATGTGATAGGATGAAGAGAAGAAATAAGGAACGCTGCATCACAGCACTGCGCGAGTCATCCTATAGTGCTCATTCGCAATCCTCTTTTGTCCATTCATATCCCAACTTCCCTTAATCCAGCGTCTCCTCATCTCTTCGCCTCTATCTTAATCATTCCTTTGTCTCATCCGGCTGACCATTCATGTTGCCTAGCTCTCATCGAAGAAACGCATAGACTACCATTTCATTTCTTAAATAAAAATAGTATTTTTTCAAGTACAGGATTAAGAATTCACCTTATTATCTCAACAACAACCTTTAGCGGTGGGTTGTCGATTTCTTGTCTATTGTGTACGACTCATCCCCACAGGTGCCTTTTGTGTTTCCATTGGAGTCAGTCTTAGTCTCCCACTAGTTTAGCTCTACACACCTTTATGCCACGTAAATTAAGGTCTTCTCTTTCTTTCTTGCAGATATTAGGAATCAAGAGAGACATAAGATGTGGGTCTGATGACGTCTTTGAAATAGGTGGAGAGGAATCCTCTTGTCTACGCCTCCTTTCTCATGCCCTATATCGTCGCATCTTCAGTGAGTGCCGCCTTTGTCTCCTACTGCGTTCCATATACTCACCCATATTGCGTCCCTCAGGAAACAAATTGTCTTTACATGATATGAGATTTTGCCAGTTCCATTCGTCATGTCCACTTCAGTTAGAAATAACCCAAGGAGCTGAGAGGCCGCATGAAGGGAATTGTGATAAGAATAATGAAGTAAGCTAATAGGTGATCAATGGAAATAAGACCAAATGGGCATCCAACTAGCCACCTGACAAACGACCAAAGGAGGTCCTACCTTGCCCAGGACGGAACTTTTGATTTGGTCAGCTAAAACAACCGGTTAGGAGGAGAGGTTGAGATGAATGTGCTTTCGCACCCACATTCACACAAGCACACACCTGGTTGTGTGTGACACCATTTAAGGCGACTCTCCAAAGGACGGAAACAAAAGTGAACAATAGCATGCACACGAACTTAAGTAAACAGACAGTCAGGTGTGGAGGCATAATAGAAACGAAGCAAGCGGTTTGGAGCCTGAAACACACATTCCTACACGTTATTATGAGGCGTCAGGTAAAAGCATTCAATGCAGGAAGATTAAAAGGATTAGGCAGTAAGGTAGGAAGGTAGAATTCTTACCGGTCTACAAAGTACGAATTGGGAAGTGGGAGCAATGTGCTCATCTTTGCTCTTGAAGAGGTAAGTGAAAGAGGAGTAGAAGATAATATTGAGGCTAGCGTGGTCTGGATCATTAATCATCGCATCATTCAATCACGCTATAATCACGAGTGAGACCAGTGTGGAGGTGAAAAGAGGCTTACAAAAAAGGTGCTGGCAGATGATGGAGTAGAGCAGACAGAGAAGAATTGCTGATGAATCAATGGAGGTGAATGTGCGAGAAGCGCAAGACAGGTAGAGGAGCGAGACTTTCGTGTCAACAAAGTTGAAAAAAGGTAAGGAAATGTAACGCAGGGAGAACTCACTTCCTTTTTCCGGTTGGGTTAAACGCGTGGAAGGCGCGCAACAAGAAAAAATGTGCTGCGCAATAATTAAGGGCCTATTAAGCGTGATGGAAAACGGAGACGCTCACCGAAGATGCACTGAAGTGTGGCATGGGGAAGAGGAACTGTTCTCCACCCACTTTGAAGATGTCATTAGACCAACTTTCACGTGTGTACCTTGATCCTAATATCTGCGGGAAAAAAAGCAGACCTCGGTTTACATGGCATAGAGTTGAGTCAGCTCTATTGGGTGGACCAAATTAAAGTGTACTGGGGAGACTTAAAGGATTCAGAGGTTTATAGTCTGTCCTCCCTGCTTGACTTTGCTTTCCTCATTTTGTTGCAATCAACTAAGACGTGATCGCCAATGACGTTCAGCACTCTACCTCTATACTTTATAGGCCATTATTCCTCTACCGAAACGCTTAAAGTACTTATTTGATTGCGTCTTTGTTTTTTAGGTATTAGAGTAGGGCATAGAAGCAGAAGCGAGGAAAAGTAACAAAAGTAGAGTCTTCCGCCCAAGGACCTGTCTGCCACTTCGCCAATGCCTTCACCTACTAATCCACCGCATACCTGTCTATTCTATCGTGTGAAAGTGCAGTAGTCACTTTGATCAGCATAGAGTGGATATACGAGGCTGACTAAGTTTAAAGCATCCATGATGTTTACAGGGGGCACTCAAACCGCATTAAGTAAACCGCCTACAATTACTACCGTGAAATTAAACGAATGTACTCCTGGCATATATGTCTATATAAAAACACCAACCGCAGGTTGACACCTCGCCTAATCCTGAGGTGAAGTTGATTAACAAAGCTGAGAAGGGAATTTACTAAAGAACTATTTTAGGCAAATTAGAGTTCACAGCGGAGCTCCAAATGCACTGCAAATGTGTTGACATCTTTTGAAACACAGCTGGCTCAAGGGAAAATCAAAGATAGGAAGTCTATTGAGCGGAGAATGATAGAAATTGCATAATCACTTCCTGTCATATACAAAAGCAGATTGGTTCGATTAGGTGTCTTTGCGTTCACTCACTTATCCATCGTACCCTAAAATCGCCCTAGGGCCTTATCGACTGACAGCTTATCTAGATAACAGACATAAGCCTCTGTACATTAGGTTGCCTTACCGATTTATCTGTCAATGCACGAACTCATGCAATTAAGTCTATAACGGGGCTTTTGATGGCTTTTGATGGGTGACCCACACGTAGGCATTCCACTCACTCAATTCCATCGATGGCTCCGGATTTTTCACTACTTCTCGACGGAACAGATCGCACACCTTTAGAAAAAGGGATCATTGAATTGCTGCGGGGAGAAAGAGGAGGCTTGTAACCACCTTAACTCACAATCGGATAAGGAATAATCAACAGCATCTTATTCCATTCGTTATAAAAGGAGGCGATGTGTTTTCATGCTAGAATGTGTGATCCTAAAGTTGTAGGAGATTTTCCAGGTAGAGAATATACAAGCGAGTGCAACTACCATCAAGTGTCTCCATTTTTTAAATTTTATTTTAGGTCAAACATCAATCGAACGAATAGGCAAATGGTCAGCCAGTCTTTCAATCTGCAAGCAACTTATGAACTGTGCGCCTTTCAATCAATACTAACAGAGTTGAGAACAATTTACTCATAACGTAGAACTATATTTCTTCTCTACTAGGGACAGTTATACCCGTTCCACCTGCATAACTAGCTGTAGCAAACTCAGCTGGAGTTAGTTTTGGTCAATCATGGGCCTCGTGATGCCGAATTGAGTCAGTTTATGATTTTAAGATAAATGATGAGCATCGCATGATCTTTCACTTGAATCCGTTATTAACTCTGCTTACTAATGCGCAAAACAATCCCATTCGTCGAATCGTGCTGCAGATCGATGTTATTCGAGAAACACGTAATTGCGTTTGTTTGTTCGTGGAAAACTAAAGTAAAATTGGTTGCACTTTGCCTACAAGCACAAAGTCTCTTTTGTGCAGCTTGAAGTTTCATAGTTTGATCGCGACACATTGCAAAAACGGGTGTCTCGTTTGAATCTTGTAGAGGGAACACTATTGATGATCTACCATAGAGCATGCTCGTGCATAAAACAAAATTGTTATGAATTGGTTGCCGACTATACTTTACTTTACCACGAATTTAGCAAATTAAAATATATGTATTATGGGAGTGACTGTATGTCAATAAATAAGGCAAAACTAACTACAAGGCACAACATAATCAGGGGGACAATAGACTGCGTTAAAAATCCTTAACACTTTTTGAGTAAAGTAGAGTCCTACGTTTGCCTACCTCTGCACTGCAAAAGTCGCTTGGAGGCCACTGACTTCTTTTCTATTCCCTTCGGAAATGTCGCCGTACTTATAAAGCAAATGGTATTTTTGATTTAAACTAATGGAGGGCAATGTTTACAGTGCAATTTGAAATCGGAGTTCTATGCTGTGCTGTGTAATCTCACCTGATATAACTCACTAATAAAGAGAGAAACCATGGTGTTGGCCAGAGATTAGAGTTTTTATAATGGCTAACTGATATAATTTAAAGAAGTGCAACTTTGCAATGGTAATTGAAAACGATAATGCCATCACGGCATATCTGGGATCTCATTTGCTTGATCCACTGAATACTTTGCCATGGAAGCCTCTTAAGTGTCTCAAAGCACTTTATGCCTGTTTTATGAGTGCGGCTCTTCTAGCTGTTGGAAGAGCATATAAAAGGGATAGATAGCAGTTTCCATGTTGCACTACTTGAGTTAGAGGAACCTTTAGGTGATTCTAAAACTAAAAGCAGCCCATAATGAATGGGGGTAATAAAAAGGGTAGGCAGTTGTAATGACTTAAAGACATAGATGTTGGTCGCTTGCCAGGCGTTAAGCGGTGCATTTGCACCAAGTTCTCATTGCCTTATGTATCTTTTGCCTTGAAAAGGTATTAATTAACAAGAAAAAGTAGCATTAGTCTTGCAGGTCCTGTTTGCTGTATGCACTTCAGTTCTAGAATCGGTTGACCGGGTTTTCTTCACGAATAATTGCACATTTGAGTTTATCGCAATGACTTCCGTTAGTTAAGCACACAAAGCCCAAAAATTGAAATTCGCTTCAATTACTTCAGTATCGCCTTGCAATCTACCATTTTAACCGTTTCTTACTTATTCCTTTATCTCAATTTCTACTCTGTTTCCCAATTGGCACACTTCTCCATGTCCATTTACCTGCAACACTTGTTCTTTCCTCCCGCAGCAATCATGTCTAGTATATCCATTTCACGATCGCCTTTTGTAACGTATGCAAGGGCATTCTACTATCTGCTACCACTTAGAAGCCCTACCACCAGCTCCGAATCGCAGCAGCGAAATTCTGCCTTTACTTAGCAGGATTAGATTTTTTAATCACCGAGAAGGGATCTCAAATTATGAGGCTTATAGGCACTGCTGGTGGAATAGGCACTCACTTCCAAGGAAAAGCACTTCGTCTGCGGCGAAAGTGTTCCCGCGTTGGCACAGTTATGAAGTTACAATTTTATCTATGAGATGTCCGATTTCAGTCATTGTAGATTATGACTTCTGATGGGAAAGAAGGTGTATTGAAAAGATACTGATGCTCCCACAAAAACGTCATTAAGTAAACTTTGGTCGATCGTATGATCTACGCTTCAACATTAGGGAATGCAGCGGAAATAGTGCCTTCGCCTCGTCGTTTGGATATCAAATACAAAGCGGGACATATTTCTTCAGAACACGTGCATTCAGTACCTTGATGCTAACAACAGCACATCAATAGACGCTATAGCTATTTATGCAAGTGGATCCAAGATCGCATGCATGAGATGAAGCAAATTCCTGCTCAAACAAATCTTGTGATCTTACATGTTTGGTCATGCATGTGAAAGTAAAACAAGTTTTGAGTTAAGTAATTTTGCATCGTTTTTAATGTAAATGGCGGTATTTGCTTTTCTCTACTGCATTAAAATGCCATTGTTATCGTAAAAGCAAGCTCTTTACTTAGAATAGGGAAACAAATCCTAATTACTAGGCATCATTTGGTAAAAGTAAAATACCTGGTCCTGAATCTCACAAAAATGTATCTCGTCCGACTTGAGCACAATTTGCCGAGCAGGAGTAATTGTAACAAGCGTTGTGAGTTGCAACGCACCTTTCCATGGTATTAAGGAATCTTCTCAGCCTCAGTGCCTACACTGAAGTGCACTAGTAGTGAAACCATATATTATCTGCTACAAAGTACGCAAATTGCGGTCAAGCGTATCACCTGGATGCAGTGCGTGCATCTGGAGGCATCTTAAACATCCAACATAAGGTGTGAAAAAATAGAAAGACACATAAATTACCCACTGCTCTCGGTATTTTTGTTCCACAGTTGACTGATTTGTTGCAGCAAACAAGAAGAGGCATCAAATCATTCTTGGAGGTCTCCAACTGCCTACCATGTACTCTATGCTTACAGTATATTTACTCACTTTTTTGAGACCGGTAGACGATAGTGCTGGTTAACGTTAAGAAATGTAAGCAATGTGACAGGAATAAGGGAAATATAACAGGATCAAAATACTTAAGTCGTCGGATCAGGTTAAGCATTAGAACAACAAATAAACCTTGATGTAATAAACACTAATGTTCGTCGGGTGCCTCTTCATGTATGTTGATCAGCTTTAATGTAAGATGGCACCTTACCACCATCTTCTCCGGATCCTATGGCCAAAGCGGAGGTAGCAAAGAAGACGAGGTAGAAGCGGAGTGTCATTTCCAATTCACAAATTCTTTTCCATTCACAGCCCATTGCGCATTTATAACAATGGTCTGCTCCTATATTAGTCCATCAGGTATGTTTGTAATTGCCTATCAGGCGACCTCCACAGTTCTGCGGTAAAAGCCATAAGTGTTGATGAGTGGCGATTCCATCAAAATGACTAAGTTTTAGTACCATGGTACTCAGAGATAAACGGTGAAATGGTGTAAAAAGCGGATATTGTTGACATCTCTGTTGTATAAACTTGGCTAGTGCGATCGGTTCATGTTCTGAAATCAGTGAAACTCCAAAAAAGCTTTATTTCGATTTAAGAAATTAGTGTGACAATGGGTCTGATTCTACTGCCGTTGCGACTTCCTCACCACGTCTAGCATGCCTTCTTATTGTTCTCAAAGGGGAAATATTTGGTTCTGGAGAAGGACGCATTGTGACCCTTTGTACCCGGCAATTTTCGCCAATACTCCACAATGATCCTGATTTAGATTTCAGCGCAATAATTCTGAAGTTAAAGGGGATATTAACAGTGCGTGTCTGTGTCGCGAAATTGTATTAAGAACATTAGCCTCTCTAGTAGTTGTACAATGCTACCTCCACTGCGTCCACGATCACACAGAGCCGAGCTCTTGTTCGCATTATTTGTCGACGCATCACATTTTTATGCGGTGGGTTGCAATGCATCGCTACGCGAAATAACAATCTGCATTTTAGTTAGTGCTGCTCTGTACGCAGTCTTCGTTGTGAGGAATAGGTGGAACTTTTGACACGCCTGACGATGCAGTGTATGCTGATAAGAGAGTCGTGGTTTATCAAGGTCTGATGGCCTCCGTCCTTCTAGACTTACACTATGACATTTTGAATCCCATTTCAAAATACGCTATGTAAATGCGATGTTTGGTTTCCGCGGTCCGGTGCATGTCACGGGAGCCATTGGTGCGGGAAAGCTGTTGAATTTGACGCGTTCATAACGCATTGTTGTATGATTTGGTCTAAGGGCGAGGAGGCCAAATGTACAACTATCTTACTTGTAGATCAATTTCTACCTACCTCATATCTCTGGCAGCCGGCACGACAATGCTGAACTGAATCAGTAGAAATGTTGCGTAATCAAGGCCACAAACCAGGCAAACAAAACACGCTGAAATCCGCCAACTACTGCTGCATCGAAATTTTTTTCTTTCGAGACACTGTGTACGTTTGCCGCATTTTATGCACGGCGTATGCAAAAAGTCACTAATTGTAACAAAATGGGGTCAAGAACGCGTCATTATACTGGCGTTCACCAAAGCACGACTAAAAATATACGCCACAGGCTTAGCTGCAATTGCTCTGCAATGGTCTTCTCTCTTAGCAATAGACTGGGAGCCCCAAGCCGTCATTTTCCAGGTTTGTACGCATCGGTCTACGTAAGTCGGCCGCATGCTAGGCAGCATTGCCATTGGGTCGTATCTATCACCCTCGGCTCATCTCCGTGTTAGTAATATCTGATCTGCCAATCCACAATGCTTTTTAGTAAATAAGAAAGACTCAGAGTGGTATGCATGCGCCATCTTAAATGTTGCGCGTTGCATAACAGAACACTTCTCAAAGTACTATGAATGACCTCAGCATTCATTTATGCGATTTGGTTCGGTTAATCCACTGGCTGACGAGGACCAATGTTTGTTCACTGTCTCTTATGACGTTTTTCGGGTTTATTCGCCTGGTTAAATGTTTGATTGCTTGCATAGTGGTTTATCTTATTACATTGTTTATTCTCATACCTGTTCGTGTTTTCGATGTCCACGCATCACTGTTGCAACGCTTTGTGTCCAAAACCATCATGCACATTTGTTGGTATAGGAAATGCTTTCCATGGTAAGGCATGATACATTTCCCTATTCGCCGCAAAACGATCCGGCCATTTTTGTAAATTGAGGATCATGCTAACCATTTTGCCTCACTTAAAGCATATTTTGAAGAGAGCGAGCACTTGAATGTGTGACGAAAATGGTACGTTGTGATGGAACTATGTGCATTGCAGGACAAAGGACCTCAATCGTACCCACATATATTAATTGGAATATTTTTTTTCTTTTATCAAATCTTATGTTGATTGCTGATTTATTCCGCCCGATTTGGATCAATTGCAATTCTTCTATTGATATAAGCTGCAATTCCTTTAGGGTCCAAAGTCTCCTCGACCACTCTGTAGCCCAGTCTCTGCCGAAACACCTGCATATGATTCCGAGTGTCATTAATAGAGGCGAACTTGCCGCATTCCACCGCCATGTATTGCAGTTTGCAGCCTAATAATAGAGTGAGTCGACAACGAAGGTTATTTCGAGTGTGTCCCGTTTCCAAATATACCCTCAGTCCTACATGTGATTCTAAGCAAGATCGAGGAAACGTCGTGAAAATAGTCGAACACTTTTGATATTTATGCTAAGCTTAGGCGTAATCCGCTGCCAAAATAAAGGAAGGAGTCACGTTTTACACCTATGAACTATAAAAAACTTGATCAGGCGCACCATGGGAAGACGCATACCCTTGCCGCCAAATTTTGTTGGAATTCATGTTCATCGTTTTCAAAGAACAAGCTCAGACTTAGAAACACTTTGTAGTAATGGCTAAAAGACTTGTCAGACGCCACTTTTATATTAAAAACAATCTCACATGCCACCAAAGCTTTAAAGGCAAGTCCATACCATTTTACTACAAGTTTTAGAACCGTTATATATGTGAGCTGAATTTTAACAAATGCTTCAAAAACGAGGTAAAGAATGAGCATTTAATTTGATCGTAGTGGAGGATACTTTGCTGGCCATACTTTATACTATAATATTATATTACTCTCTTATTTGCTCATTCTCTCATTCATCCGTTTGCCTATTTACCAACCCACCCCTCCTGCTTTTCTTACATGACTATGCCAACACACACACACACACACACACACAGCATTTTCCTCTACTTCTCAATCTCTCACTCTTGCCAGGTCACGTCATTTGCGCTTCTTTCATTCCCATTCTTCAAACGCCGGTGCTAAGCGCAAAAATACACTTATTCATGCATTTGCCACTGCAATGCTGGCATCATCATTCCGCCAAACGCCGATATCAAAGGAATCGTAAGGCCGCGGCCGATGGTGGCATCGCCACGACCACTAAGTCAGCTGCTTTCAACATTAACACTATCAATTTTAACTTTCTTTGCTCAATTAAATGCAGTAGCAGGCACAACATATTCCACGCATTGGAGGAGAGCGAAGATGATTAGATGCAAAGGCGTTACAATGTGAATGATGCCGCAAATACATAGGAAGGGGGGTAGATGGATTGAGGGCAGGGGTGAAGTAGGGAGAATTGTACAACGGTAAAACGCGATAAATGCGCTAGTGGCACGACACGTACTACAGCCGTCACCGGTGCGCGAGCTAACCCGACGAGATGTAGCACAACCTCATGGAGTGACAGAACCCATGGGTTACCACCCCGTGCAATCAGTTGGTGGGCATGATATGGCTTTAGGGTGGTGATCAAACATCCACAGCAAAACACCGATGTTTCGTAGCCACTCTGTCACGATCTGATTCATAAGAAGATGGAATGCGCTTGGCAAATTTGTCCCACCGTTGGTCAAAAGCGGGTTTAATCATGAAATGTGCTGCCGCAAAATCTCATCGGTCACGTGCGTAAGCAGCCCTTCTACTCGTAGAGGTATGCTTGGCGCCGTGCTGCTTGTGGTGTGTTTCGGGTCTATGGATCCGTTCCAGAAAACAAATGCTCATGTCATGAATAACTCATTCTCTGGAAAATTAATTATTTCTCTTCTAACCAGCTATGAGTGTCGCCAGTATTCATGCGCTTAATATGAGACGCTTTTCTGCATTTAATGGTGCTCTTTTATGCTGTCAGTGTTGCTCGTGAAGTTGGATTTCTATCAAGTCATTGAGAAATCAAGGTGAAAATGCGATGATTTATAATGCACTGAAATGACTGCTACGCAAGAAATAAGGATAGAGTAGTGAAATTTTGACATTTCCTAGACAAAGTTGGTATGCTAAAGGCCTTGTTATTTTGAGGCTGAACTGAGGCTACGCAAGCAAGTCATTATACCCAATGGAAACCGAGACAAAATCAGCAGAAGCCTACGACAATCATGGATATGGTTTCTCTGTATTTAATAGCCACTGCATGTGCAAAGAATCGGCACTGCCACTTGTGCATGCAATTCAGCCCATCCACCCGTCAATAAGGCACTTGCCACACTATTGCACTTTGGCGATTATATAGAATGCGGAAGAGAAGGAAGATGCATAAGTGATGCTGAGTAGGCTAAGTAATGGGACGTGAATGCCACCAACGAAAATGGAGGTGACGAAAAAGTAGGTGCGAGGGAGTATGCCAATTAGAAAACAAAATATAAATGAAAATAAAAATCTAACAACCGGCCAAGGTGATAGAGCGCAAGGTGTCGCTAAAAGAGATAAAGCAAATCTTACATTTTCAGGCTATGTGCACTTGACCAACCGAAATTTGGCTCGAAAATCCATTACTGGCATTTTCGTAAATAACTGCTTATGAGACAATCGCAGTGTGCTGGCTTTAGAAATCAAGAATTGGCAGCTTCTGCAATGAATGCAAGAAAAAATTTGTGAGCGACGCATGATTCCTTATCGAGCGAATCTATGTCTGCATAATTATAGCCAGTCTAATCCTGACGGCAGCAAAATGTAGCAAGGTTAGTTCGAAGCGGCTCGCTGCCTATCATCCTATGCGCAAATGAAATCCATTTTTAAACCATTAGGCCACGTACTTATATTATGGGCTACGCTTACATTTGTAGTCTTCCCACAAGTTAAACTAAAAAGAAACAATAGCACATGAAAACTGTCATTCAAGGTTGTAAAAGAATATTCAGCATAAATGCTTACCAACAGCCAGAATAATAATTGCATAACAAGCAGCTAGCAGGTATTTTGGGTCATTGGACATGTTTTGGTAAACGGAATGAAGGGTTTCTTGCCAAATCCTGGAAGTGCGGTGCTTACTTTTCAAAAGTTGCATTGAGCGATGGCGCTGGGGCTGCTTTGTTGTGTAACTAATGCACACTGCAAAAAATATATGTGAGGTGGGTGCATACCGCCCGCACCTCTTGTCTACGGCGTCCAGCGATTCCTTTTGCTTGCATGGTCCGAGTCAACACGCAACTCTTTACAGACTGTTTGTGCTAATGAGATGGGACAACTAGACGCTTTGGAGATTCAAAATCCTCTTGTCTTCTTACAACTTTAATCCTTAGAAAGTGTTTGGCAAGAGAATGCAAGGAAGCTGTCGCATATTAGGGACATGCCAGTGCTCTGTGTATCTCTCCGTTGACGTCAAGCAGTAGCTCCGCTCAAAATGCTGGTACACATTAGAATGTGGCCTGATTCTGATGCAAATGGTGAGAGGCACAGCGTCTTCATTGCGATGAGTAAGTCTTTTCCTGTGCTGCTGTGCATAATTGTACTACGGCTGCTCACCTTACCAATATACAGCCGAGCTATCTATTCCTTTAACTGTTTCAGGCTATGCGAGTGCCTGATGATTCACACTCGCCGTGTAATTCCTCTCCCTCAGATTATGCATAAAGTGACATTCCATCGCCTTATTTTGTTTAGTCTGGTAGTTCCCTTCATGTCCTTCCCAGAAAAATACCACAGCCACAGCCGCATATTTCAAAGCAATTAAATTTTTTAATCAACTCTTTATTTAGACGCATTCTTGTCTTACTTTTGATAAAAATAATGATTAAGCCCCAACAGACTTGGAATGTGCCATAAGCACTAGGATTGCAGTTATTTCAAAGGAGAAATGTAGCAGGGGCTAGTAATTTAAGATCCACCGGTTACTAATTAATCTCTTTAACAACGATGTAATAGTATAAGGGAGTCTTACACAGTGTTACTAAGAGGTTTTGTGGATTAATGATAAGCAGCAAAAGTCTGTTCGCATTTTTGGGTCACTCATCAATCCGGGCCACTGCAGAATTTGTTGTTTAGGAAATAGAAGCCCGAACTTTGAGGAAATTGGATTATTGAATTAAATGCATTGGATAGTGGGGCAAAGCTTGCCCATAAAGCGTCAGAGAAGAAATCAAGAAATGGCTTATCTGATGTGCTTCATATCAGGCGCTTCTGTCAAGTCCTCTTCTCTCACCCATTCGTCAATTTGAAACGCCTTGTGACGGATTCTACTTTGACAACCTACCCTCGTTAATGCTAATAGGAATGTGAAAACGTGAGAACCTTTCTTCCATTCGCACAATACTCACGAGCTCTATCGCAGTCAAAACCACAAAGAGAGGACTCAAACAAAGGCCAAAAACCACTCAAAAAGGAAAATGATGCACAAAAGATCGTCAAGATAGTTAGGTCGAGGGTGCGGCCTATCCGATTACTCTACCATTTAAAGATCAGCAGTCGGTCGCTCTCATGCTGCACATGCAAAGTATGCAGTTAAGAGAAAACAAATGTTGCCGCCGCAAGGAAAGCAACCTCTGCACCTTAATTACCACATAAGTCATTCCATATCTCACCGCGGCAAAGCATAGCACCTGATTGGAGGAGGGAAGTTAGATGCAAAAGTGAGTCAGGAAGTGAGTACAAAGGTAGATGCGGGGGGAAATAGGTGATATAGAGGGAGGGAGAGGAATAGAGAAGAATGAAGGAAACTGGTGGTGGAGAGGTGGTCTATTAAGTTAGACATTGTCCTGATAGTGTGGATGCCGAGGATTCGAGGCTCCCACTGGACATGCTAATAATTTAACCCCTTTCTTTCTAGTGCAATTGACTGCATTTTCCTCTCTGGTGCCCCCTTGTTTTAGTTCGTTGCTGGACAGATACAATGCCACTACAAGCAGCGGAGGAAATAAGGTAATTGTACAGCCCGACGGGACTCGAACCCGTAGTCTTCTGATCCGAAGTCAGACGCCTTTTCCATTAGGCCACGAGACCGACAGCTGCTGCCTTTCCTTTTAACTCCCTTTCTTCCTCACCATGGCCATCCGCTGTGGTCAAGCAGTACACCTCCTTCTTACATCAGTCTATCCTTTACAACTGCAATGCGGTGACTTCAGCATTTCCGTATGTACGAACAACTTCTACTTTTAATGACGCCATGGTAGTGGTTAAGGCTGCGTTTGCGGTAGACGCCTTGTGAAGTAGGCACTCTAGCCGACGATGACGAGCAAGGGGATGAGTGGTGGTTCACTAAGTGACCCTAACTCTCAGCATTATTAGCCAGACCCCATGTGCCGCTTTCTTCTCTCGGCAAAAGTAGCGATTGTTCGTTCCACAACCGCAAGACTCATTAGTCGCGGCCCAGAAAGTGGGCGCTTCTGATTAGGGAATATTACACTGGCCCCTGCTCTGCCTGTCCGACGGGCCATATTTGTACCAAGGAAGTCTTTCCAGTTACGGCAACTATGCGCAGAAGTGAACCAATCTGAATATCATGCTGATCCTTAGCGTCATTTGCATTCACTTTTTAAGGTTATTACTTACTAAATTACCCAACCAACCGAATCAGAGGCAAAGGAGATAAGCACATCACTGCCTTTAAAAACGTAAAGGATTTGGCCATTTTCGTTGCCGCTTTTCTGGTGCAAAGTGTGCTTTCGACTGCGCTTTATTCTTGCGCAAATCACGTCCTATCGCTCCCATTTCATCATACTAGGCCAGCTAATGAAGTCTATTCGGTCGCTAACTCGTTGATATGGCAATCAGCGTAGAGACGTTGGAGTCGCCAAAGTCTTTAAGAGAGATTCTGGGGGACATTTCATCTCATTCGACCTATTTCCTTTGCGTTGAAAGTGACTGTAATAACTACTATCTGACAGGACGCAAAAGACCCCAAGGTGACCAGCAAACCCTACCTACCGAAGTGTAAAGGACTCACCAGATGGACAACGCAGTCAAAATCGCAACGCGTGCAGCGTTTCTTCAGAAGCCTGATGCGATTGATAATTCAGCCCATGCATTTTTAGTGTAATAACACTTCTTTACGCAAGCAGGCTACGATAGGATCATTCCGCATTTGCTAGAGACTGATTCGCAAATGCAGCATTTGAAGCTATAAATTAAAACGCTTTCCTTTTTCGACATCATGTGCTGATAAAGAGCTAAGAAAGAGGCCGAAATATATGATATTGTAGAGTTGCTCGGACTCAAATGCAGTTAGGAAGCGTAGATTGGAACCCAACTGCCCCTCCTTATGTCGAAGAGCCTCGAAATCATTTTGCATGGAACTTCGTAGGGGTTGTGAGAAAAGTAACCAGCAGAGACATTTGTGAGGCGCAATTCATTAAAATGTGCTACAATCTAAAAGTGGGAATCGACGCGTGGAAAGAATTCACCTCCATACTCAGTTGGCCGTGTGAAGATTAACCAGGTTGAAGGCGCCAAGGTAGCCGCACACCTCTGAAGCCATTCCAGGTGGTACACCAGTGAATTGACGTTGTGAGCCATTTCACGCCAGCCATTATTGGAGTAAGCCAGCGTGGAGTTGATGTCTGTCGAAGATGCAAAGGCTTAAATAATTGGTACTATGGAGACGTCAACACATTGCTGCAAAGTCACCCGGTCACCATAATCACCTGATTTACCGTTGTCTGCCCATCACAAACGCAATGAAATAAAATAGGATCTCAGAAGCCTAAATGCACATTAAAAACTCACTAGAGCAATGGCATCCATACCATTGTCTGTTCACTGCTAATAAGCAGTCACATGGTCTGACGCTACCGCTTCTCAAATGGCCGTTGGCAGATAGATTTCTCGAATGTGCATCGACCAAATCGTCGGAGAGTGAGCAAAGTATTGCCGTGTGAAATAATTGCATGTAGCTTCCAAAAGGCAAATCATTCCGATAAGTTTATTTTGGAGTCGCCTACCATCGGTTGCAAAGTGAGGCAAACTTTAAGTCATGCGATTCAAAACTTGAACACAACTAAAAGTCGACGAAAAGAGGAAAGTTATTGAGTCTGCGTGGACTAATTTTGACTACGCCACTATGTTACTAGTCGTTATCGTTTTACGCGCTACCCTCGAAATTCAATCACCCGTTCCCTGTGGCTATAATGGTCAGTGTATCTTCTCAGATGTGCTATTTTGCTAGTAAGAGCAAAACAAAGGCAAGGAAGTGTGTAATTCACGTCAAATTATCACACGAGCATAGTGCTGAAGAATTGATCTTCTCATGCAAGACAACTTCAATAATTGAGTGTCGGCAGAAATCGCATGCTTTCCTGCAAGCATGCTATGCATAGACCACACAGCAATAACCACTCGTGTAACTTGAGTGCATGCGTTCGATGAAAGAAGAATGAGTAGACTGGGAAGCGTTGAGACACATGTGCCTCGGAAAAGCACCTACCCGGGCAGCATGCAGGTAGTGTCACCAATAACTAGCCCTTGATTTTATCGAAAGAAAAGTATGGAGTAGGTTGACAGTTTCTTGTCTTATGCACATCAGAGTTCACTTCAAAAATATCTTTTATTTTGCGAGATGCAATGTTCCAGTTTCATTCCAATCCGCCCCATTTATGCCGCTTCATCGTTTTCACCTTCGGGTGTATGCAACAAGGTCCAATTACCGCATACACGCGCACGTCTCGGAAGTGGCTACTGTGGCGCATCTGCGGGTAAGTCAACTTTACTTACATTACACAATCTTCGTCAGGGTGTCATCGACTTGGTTTTTGCACCCTATTTAGAATATCGACCCCACAATGTAGGGGCAAATTCGCACAAATGCTAGAATTCGAAGTACTGGGTATTTTTAGCCATACGCTATGTAATTCGGACAAGCCATGGCTGGGTGGGGGATTCTGTAATGGGTAATGATTCACTGTCTCAGCTGTCAGTGTAATACGATTGGTTTCTCATTCTTAGCTTTGTTCCTTAGGCCCCCGTATTGAGTGCAATGATCACATGGGCAGGGGAACCAGTGATCGAGGCTGAGCTCATTCAGACTAGCTTCATCCTCAGTTGCAGTTCCGCTAATCTATTCGTGGTTACTGATCACCTCTCACTTAAAAGGCGCATTCAGGCAAGCATTGCAACAGTGTTGCTACTTTTGGAAACCGTTTAGCCCTTAGATTAACATTAAGGTGCGGCCATCAATTACAAAATGCTTGTAAGACCACGAACCAATTAAACGTTAGCAGATCCGTGCAAAACACAAACAGGAATAATTCTTTTTACCATTCAGCCAAGACTAATATCAACGAACAGACACTAAATTTTCAACCACTGCCTTAACTCAATGGAAAATTAACACATGCGAGTGCTCTGATCAGAATCTACCAATGTGAATGCAAGACATAAATAAATCAGCAGTGTACAAGATTTGTGAATGGTGTTACGCTTTCTGCATCATGGATTTCCTGCTAGCAAGCATCCACTGAAAAACGCTCAGCCTATTCATTAATATCCCTGGACTGTTATGTCTAGGAACGCTTTCGAGCCCCAAATGTACAGCCTGGAATTTGTTTTAACTGAAAGCTCTAAATATCAGCTTCCTCGTGAACCTGATTTCTGCACCAAACGAAATAGCATTAATTAATCTACCCACCCATCCACCCACGCATTCGATCCATCAGTTTGGATGTGGTGTGAGAGTACGATGATAGAGTGGGTAGCTGCTAAGGAAACAAGACATGACGAAGCCAAGGCAATGAGGTAGGCAAAACTTAACTGGTTCACAAATGCCCTGATCCCTGGGCTACGGATACCGCTGAAATTTGTTTCCTACTTCTTCCTTGTCCACTGGTGCAATACGCGACTCCACCGGCCACACTTCATCCATCACACATGTCCTTCCATGTGTCATAATGGCGAAACATTGCATCTGGTCGGAGAGAGGTTGTCAACAGGAGCGAATGAGATGAGTAGGAGAAGAGTGAGGAGCACAAAAGATGTGAGTATAAGGGAGTAAGTGCAAAGGAAAAGTAGTAAAAAGGATTCGGTAGTGAGAGAGCGAAGGAGAAATGAGGGTAGAGGATTGGTGGCGATGAGGTAGATCAGTAGGTTGAAACGTCGTCCTAATAACGTAGATGTTGTTGTTTCCAGCCTCTCACCAGGCATGATGGCATGCCACGTCCCACATTTTAGCTCAATCTACTGCTAGTCCCTTCAAGAATCTAAGTAGATGTCACATCCATCCTTCCTGATGCGATCCATTGTTGGACAGGCACGGTGCTACTACATGCAGCGAGAAAGATAAAGGAGATTTACGGCTCCGGCGGGACTCGAACCCACAGTCTTCTGATCCGTAGTCAGACGCCCTATCCATTAGGCCACGGAACCGACGCCTGTATTAATATATTTAATTTACGTATTTGCAGATACCCTCACTAGTAGTTCTTCCACTCATTGCCTAGACACGTCAGTACTCTTTGACAAAAACACATCAACTGTTTGCTCCTCCTTCTTTCTGTGACTTTTACGATACATCATGGAATCGAGGTTTGTGATTGGTGGATAACTGTGACATGACTAAGCTGTCCAACGGATAACAGCGGCGCGGCCCAAACATTTGAACTCCTAAAAGGGGTGGCATTGGACACAGCTCAGCTGGGCTCTACTTATCTTCTGACCAAGGACAGATTTTTGGTTGCAGTCACGACAAAATTAGGTCAAAGCCCCCTTTTCAGCATCGTAAGTACAGCTTTCCCTTTACTAAATGGCGCAGTTGGAAGTGTTTTAATTTCAGGAGTAAGTCTGTAGCATTGGCAGGTTAAGGACAAATCGCTTTCAATGGCAAGATTTTTAGCACTGAAGGAACGGTAATGACTTTATTTGATTTATCAGAGGATATTGGCATCTTGAAGAGAGCTGATGTTCACTTGAATCTTGTCCGTGAAAATCTATGTGGAACGCATGCTCTTCCACCGAGTGGCGGAAAAATCATACATTGAGATGAGAACGCGTGAAGCGGGCATAATACGCTTTGCAATACAAGCTTTTCTAGCGTCTAATTTAAAAATAACCAGCCTCGCAGCACTAGCGTGTGCTATCATAAAGAGATCGCTGGAGCTGGCTGGGCAGGAGCATGAAAAAACGAAATCAAATCTCCAAAACCAGAGTCAAAAATTATATAGCTAATCTAATCCAGTGCTTTAAGCATGTAATCTAAGAAATGTAGAAATTAAACGCTAAATGCGCAGAAAGCATTTTGCTCATTAAAGGAAGACAAAGTTGAAGATTGCTAGCAAGATCCTCAAAATGTTCCAAGTCCAGTCAATATTAATTGTAAAATTTGAAGGAACGGTGTGACGACCGTGCCAATGCATTCATGCCAACGAGGCTATTAAGGGCTGGAGAATGCTAATGGGTGAAATTGCTCTACTAAACCACCCGTAAATGCTAGACAGCAAACGTGGAAAGAAGCATGATCTAACGCCAGGATTTAATAAATTCGGTTGGTCTAAGATTGTTAACCATGATGAACGCATACCATTATGAAGCTGCATGCTTGAAATGCTCCGTCCGGCTAGGTGATTACGCTCTCTCGTTGAGCAGACCTCATCAAAACTCGTGGGCTGAAGTCAACTCACATTTGTAGTGCTGATGCGAATTCTCCAGGTGTGTAGGCCGCCTGAAAAGGAAGCGTCTGAAAAGTTGGCTTCATTGCACCTATTAGACATGAGGCGACCAGTGATCGTAAATCACTTTGCAGGGTGGTTTTCGTCGATTTTTGATGTAAGAAAAGCGAACTCTGGTTTTTGCACTGTGTTCAATAAAGCGCAAATAAATTATGACTCTATATGATTATTTTATTAGTTTTGGGGGTATAAATACCGAGGATGGGACGACTAATGCCGGGTCGTTTACACTCGGGTCTGCCGTGTGTACGACAGGCACAAGCCAGTGAATGTGACCAACTTGTTTAAACAATTTCGCCAACAGCCTCTATTGTCCCAAGTATCTACGTGCCAATGTGCGTGTGCGCAGTTTGTCCGGCTTCAAGCGTTTACACCTGTAAAATTAGGGTGGTTTTAAAATGCGTAACTCACCATGCTTTGATCAAGCCACGGCAAATGGATTTGGTTGGCTTTGTTTTATTGACTCATTTGATCAGTATTTTGAGACCACCAACATATTGTCTCAGCCGCATTTTCGCCACGTTGTCCATTTGTGTGTTGGATGCTTGGTCGATGGAACATCTGAATGTAGATGCATTGCACAGCATATGTGAAGTGAAATGGATACATTGAAGTTGTCACAGTTCGCGCACTTCCTGTATTTCGTGAGCGTAGGGCTCTTGAATTTCGCTAGAGTACTCATGAGCCATTCCTAAGCCGTTTGAGATGTTGAGCTACTTTGTCAGCGATTTGATTAAGCGAGGTGGTATTTACGCATCCGTTCGACTTCTAAAATATGATGACAGGTCTTAAGTGGCGAAGAGTGAAGTAGTTAACGAGTTGCAGTGACAATCGCTCGTGTATCTGTCAGACTGATGCGAAGGAAGGTAGACGCATGAAAGTCGGTCAGGCAATTGGCACAGCATTTCGATCGGTGGTAGTAATAGGAGACAGAGAGGCGCATTCATGAATCTGATGCTCTAACAGTATTTGCATTTGTTTGAGATGAAGATGGCAAGGTGAAATTGCGCGGCAGTGTGCTATAGACTACAGGAATGAAGGAAGAAAGACAGCGGCCAAAGGAGAGATGCATCTGCCAGAAGAATGGCGCAATATTCGCCTTCAGTCCAGTATTGGATCTTACCTTAGTCGTCAAACCTGATTGAAGCATTCCCACCATAATAGTAGTTTAATGAGCCGAAAGTAAGTAGTGCGATAATGTGTCGACACAGAGTCCATTTAACTCAGTCACACATTCAGAGAAACCGTCGATACTGCTGAACTACACTCCTGCAAGGTTGTTTTTCATTTCGCTTATTTATTAAATGGCCAAAAATAAGTGCATTGCTTTCTTGCATAGACTTTTTTTTCCATAGATAGGGTTGCGGCCTTAAAAGAGTGAAAACGAGAAGAGAGACCATTAGGAGATGGCAGTGATTTGGAGCTCATCTGCACTCGCTTCTCATAGCCACAGCAGGTGATATTTTTGATAAATTTGGAGCAGAGCGACTACAAATCCTAATTTCTTAATTAGGATTTTAAAATATTGTCTGGCCAGCCATCTGCTACTAGCCATTTCTTTAAATCATGTTTCCTCTTCCCAATTTTTATATATACTGATCTTTCCACCTGGGTACTCAACGGAGTGGCCTAGGAGCAGATGTCATCATAATGACGCATCAGGTCAATCAAGACTGCAGCACTTTACGTGTCGAAGGTTTTATCTATTAATGGATGGAGTTGGACAGTCTCTGAAGCCTTGAGTCACACTGCACCTCCTCGAGAATGAGCATTGCTCTCCATGAGATCATGCCTTTTAGCCAAGAACATTTTAAATACTGTGGCACGAAACTTATTTTCACTCATTTTTTCGGACTCTACAGGCGTGGTGGCCCTGTAGTTTATAGATTTGAGGACACAGCACTATAAGGTCAGTCGCGTCTGTGTCATTGCAAACATTCAGTGCGCCAATATTTGGGGTCGGTGCGTGAGTTACTAACATCCACTTGCAATGTGCAACCTTAAAAGCCCCTTCCCGGCCAGCCTTGTCCGATTAGTTGATAAAATCATGCGTGTAGACAGGCGGTTGCGGGCGGAGGCATCCTTAATCACTATTCTGTTTTGTTCTTGTAAAGTGCGCACAGTCCTAAGTAAATTTGATTATGGCAATTTTGTTTAGGGCGATTGGCTGAAGATTTTACAGTGTTCGAGGCTTAAGACGCAAGTTATTGGCCCGTATCCACGCATGGGTAACTTTCCAGAGACATTTGAATGACGTTCACGTGTGACTGCTGCGATGAGTGGAATTTATCTGTCAGGTCACTTAATTTGTAGGCGAAACGTAAGATGCCCAACGACTTCATGCTCTACTTGCCTCTGCAGCTTCTCACCTACGCAGCTTATGCCGTATAAGATTGTACTATTTTAGGATTCTTTGTGCGTGTCAACGGTCATCTGTCGGTTAATGGTATTGAGTTCAGTTCCATTGCCTAAGACAAGTGCTTGGGCTTATCCTTGCATGTTTACGATGTGACAGTAGATTTCGGGCTGGCAGCGATAGTAATTCTTAACTATTCTGCCACTATAGTTGTCGTGGAGCCGCATCGTTTGCAGGAGTTTGACCTTTTCCTTTTAGGCTCGCATTTCCCCCACTGGTCATGGAAACGCGTGATGGCTAGCACATTGTTCCACCCCATACGGGATTTCGCTTTAACCATGGATGATGGGGGCCTGAGAACGCAATGCTCTTGCCGAGGAACGCACGGAGGATGGTATTGAACAAGGCGGAGGCGAATATATAGTGCGCCAGTGGTTTGGTGGGTGGAGGATTTCAGTGGTGGGGCCACCTTAATGGAGTGGGTCGTTGGTATGTTAACCACATGCTTGTGTATTCCACCCGCGTGTGATGTCTCTTTGCGTCTCTGGGAAGGAGAGAAGTTGAGAATGTTGCAGCGCAAATGTATGAATTGGTGATGGGGGTGTTCATTTGCACAACCACAGCCCATTTTTACGATCAAATGACGGCTGCGGCATGTTTCACCTCAGCAGGTGTAAGCGTTTTGTTTTGCTGAGTTGCAGTTTATTGATGGAAGTAAAGTGCACTTCAAAGTACCGTCTTCATTGGGCAACTCAATCCTGTTGCTAAATGCAGAGTGGATTGTCAAAGAGTGGAATGCTACTACTTAGCCTTGAAAATAGCTTTAAAAGGTGGCGAACGCGTGTCTTATTGGTTGTCGGGTAGATGGGTTTAAGGAAGAAGGGCTGTGTTTAAGGAAAAGAAAACGAGATGCTCCCAACTGCCTTGTACAGGGGCATGTACGTCAGGAAGGCGGAAGGCGAGAAGGATAAACACAGCCTGAGTGAACTCACAGTTTTTACTTCGCGAGGTGGTCTAAAATGTCGTGTTGCCAATTCAGCGCACGGTGCCATCAAATGGGTATGACGGCTAGTGCCGCGATCGGGCAGCTACGTGGAGTTTAATGATATGGTGCACGATTTAGGCAGGTGAGATAGGAGTTGTGATAGATGGCTATACCATGGAATGGCTTCAAATAACATCTGTAAGTGCGTCCAAGGTCCTTTGCGTCTTATCTCGGCCTTATCGACAGAGAAGTGAAATGTCCCCTAAATGTTGACATTTGCCTTTGAGCATAGTCGATTAAGGAATCGCTGGCTAAGAAATATTTTGAAAAGCTTATCCATGAGGCTGGACTCGCATCAAATGAAGTAAGCACTGGCTACAAAATTGTTAGCTACCTCATGGATTCTAGGATCTTATGCTGTTATGGCAAACAGTAAATTTTGATAAAGATTCGCTTTCACATTCTTATAATGGTCAAGTATGGGACAAATTATTTTAAAGATAAATACATGGCATTGCATCGTTTTATAAGCTGAAGGTATGTAAAGGGAGTGTACGTGATATTATTCCTTGTAAAGTTTGATGTAAAATAATTTGTTTAACTTAGAAGCTATTTTATGTTGTTTCTTTGTTAGTTTACTATGAGGAACGTTGTCCCTAAATGTGAAAATGGCCACGACCTTGAGGATGCCATAATGTTACGCTGATAGGACGCAATTGCAAAGCAAACGTAGGCAATAAAAAGAACACTATGTAACTAAGGTGCTAGAGTCGGATGGATTCAAAAGTAAGAATGTTAAAGCACAATACAGGAACTTTTCTTAAAAAATAGTCGCAAAGCAGGTGAGCAATATGCAGCGTGGATAATAATGGTGAGGTGTAGTGGAGAAAGCGAAGAGCGGAAAATAAGTATGGTGCTTTGGAAAATGCAGTAAAGGCATGAGGGAGTAAGGGATGGATATGTCTGAAGCTAACGAAACTGCCTGCTTTAGACTAGTAAACGGAAGGAATGGAGTGACTACCAAATGTGAAATAAGCAAGCACATTTACAGAAAAATGCGATTGACTTAGAGAGTACTTTACGAGGGAAGGGGGACGACGAAGCGTTTACTAAAAGGAAGAAGAAAAAAGAGGAAGAGGAAGAGAATTTTATCAGCATGACTTAATGTTAACCCCTCTTGTTATGTGGTGACAGGGATTCTCCAATCTGTGGCATATTCACTTCTCTTGCGCAACCAAAATTTGTCATAGGTGATATAGATTGGTGGAAATCCATCATAGTCGGATCCACTATTTGCTGCTACCAATGCAGCGTCTCAAGAATCTTTCGAAAAAATAGAGTGCAAAATACCAGGGTAAATTATATGTGTTTGATAGAAAGAGGGGATGAAGCTGATTGGCATGGCCTGGAAACCATTTTACTCGGCTGAGCAATGTAGCCACCCGAAAAAACGTAAGCGAAACCTGCGGCCGAACGAACAATGGACCTCTATACCTGTAATAGAGCTGGAAATCCTTATCTAGATTTGAAGATGAAGCGATGCCTGAGGTGAATAAATAAGAAACATTCTCGTCACATCCCAATCGAAGAATAAATTTAAAACAAATAAAAATTGATCCTAAATACAGACACAATTGTAATAACTTGTTCACTTAGACTACCGCTTTCGGTCAGGGTCGCAGAAGTGGCCACATTGCCCTAGCTGTGCAGGCTTTTCTTCGGGCCATGCCACCCTAGTTTTCAGCCTTCTTTTGTCTCAGAAGAGCATCGGGACACTAGATTGGTGGCAGCGGAAAGCGAACCCTATTCGATGGGGTTCCTATCCCCATCTCCACCACCTGTGACATTTTTCGGCGGTGTGGAAGAAGTGCATGTGCTACGGATGAAGTATCTCTGACCTCCCATGGCAGTTGGGCTAGGAAGGGCGTTTGCTTTAGGCATCTCCATCTCCGTGTTCTACAAGAAAATTATTAACAACTGAAGTGACGCTGGCCATGGACGACCTGGAAGGGTATTGTTCAGGAGATTACCCTTAAAATACTTGCTTAAGGAGGTCGATGTGCTAACATCTTCCTACAGGCATACTCTTGGTAAGCAGAAGCTCTCATTCTAAGTTTTGTTCTCAAGTCGGGCAAAATCCAAGTCCAATCGAACTGTCGAGAGGGATTACTGACGTTGGTGTCAAGCATCGCATCAAGCGCGTCGAACGTCGACGTCTGACATGGTTAGCTTATGGGTGCTTCTTGAAGCACTGGCTACGTTGCGATGGCTGGCGCGGGAGGTCTACCAAGGGGCGCGTGGGAGACGACTCTCGAAAGAGAAGAGAGGCAATGCAATATTTTGTTTGTTTGGACTACCGGTTACGGTTAAGGTCACAGAGGTGGCCGCATTGCTCTAGCTGTGTAGGCTGGTCTCTCAGTCACGCCAGCAGCTCATTTCCCTCTGTCCGTTAAACATATATATTCTACCCTATTGTTCTGCCTTCTTTTGCCTCGAGTGAGCCTCGAGATGCTATACATGCATATAATGGGGATAGACTTCTGTTCAAAAAATGTTCACGAATTAATCATTCAGCCATGCAGACACCACGCATCTTTTGAAAAGTAAAAACGAGTTAGCATGATATTTGCAATTTCTAAGACAAAAGTCTACTGCAGATCGCATATTTCGTTAAGTGAAACGAGATTTCGAATTAAGTAATTCGCTTAGCATTTCCAAGGTCACTAGCGGTAACCGCTTCTTACCCCATTGGTATTTTGGAGCCATTATTGCGCTGAAATGCCATAATTCTGTCTAACGTAGACCATATTTTTATAGAATCTTCATACTTACTACGGTATATCTCGTAAAAAATAAATTTGAATAATATTAATTCTACAAAAATGCATTTTATCCTATAGGAGCATAAGTTGCCGAGCAGGAGCACTCTAACGATTACTTCGGAAACCTAATGCTGTCTCCATCATTTTTGCCTCCTATCATGTTTCTTACGGAAAAAACTAACAATAGCTATTTGCCTGACAATTCAACTTCATCCCTTGCTCTGAAATTGCTTTACACGAACCGCTACAGTACCCACACCTGTAAATTGTGTTTAAAGTACTAGCTCTGATTCGTACATCTTCCCGCCTTTCTGGCTTCATTAATCAACTGCTTCGACTGCTAGCACTCCTCTTCAGTCCTCACTCACACACTATACACTCACTCAGTGCAAGTTTATTTCTCCGCATGGCCTGTGTCGACACTTTCGATGCAGAATCGCACCACACTACGCAGACAGTGGTAAAGCGATGGACCTTTTCAATTCTAATCCATCATACGCCCATCAGTAATAGATGAGACATCGATCCTATCTCGAAAAGGCACAAAGGTTTGGTTCAAGCAAGGCATTCTGAATTTGCCGATAAATGGACTGGTAACGCAAGAGTACTTATACTGCAACATGACTTGCAGCATTACTTAGATTGCCTCATTTTAAAAGCCTTATTCATTTGGGTGCCAAAGCGATCCTCATTAGCAGCAGTCTTCTTAAAATACCCCTTACGATTTACCATGCGATAGGAATGAAGCACAACGTAGCAAAGTTGTGCGTGGTGAATGTCAAGCATGTGAATTTTTGAGATCTAATCTTTACGCGTCTTTGGGATGATCAGCCCTTCACCCCCATTGCTTTGTTTAAAGTCGTTTTCTCTTAATACGCCAATTGTGCAAATCTTGGCTGCATTTTAGCAGTCCATGTGTGGCTACATTTTTTTCAAATTTTTAAATAGGCTCCTTATCTTCCCTAAGACTCTGATAAGGATTTGTTATTTTCCTTATCAAACATTTTTCCCTTCGATTTACAGGGTTTATACGGTCGATCGTAGGAGTCTTCTTTACCCACTATTGAGTTTGCTTATTGCACGGTCAGGCTTCTTAAAAATCTCCAAGTGAGCATCTGCACTATTGATTATACGGAAATATACATTTCGGTTTTTCCATACCTCCATCCTCTATGCGACGTGGCACGAGGAACGCATGTAACAATTTGAATCTACGAAGGCTTTGTTCGCCAATAGGTCTTCAGCAAATAAGGGACAATTGTACTCGCAGCTTGTTTGCTTGGGGTATATGTTGTGGATTATATTATCAGTCGAATCTGACATTTAAAGAAATGCTGCAGGTCATGTAATTATAAATGAACAATTCTTTTAGGCGAATCCTTTGCACTTCCGTATGAAAGTGCAACTAGCCATCTCATGATCTTCCGCACCCTATCAGATATCAATCATTGCGGCCAATTTCAACACCTATGTATCGAAGTTCATTCCGAAGGGCATCTTTCGTTATATTAGATGCAAAGTTTTGATTTTATTTCGATTTGTCCCATTTCATGTCACTTCATCGTTTGCATATTCGGGTGCAAACAACAATGATCTAATTACCACATGCACCCACACGTCTCGGACGTGGCTACTGTGGCTCACCTACGAGTAAGTTAAATTTATTTCATGCGATCTTTGTTAGTATGTGCTTTAGGTCTGATTCCCACACCCAACCCGGAGTATCGACCCTAGAATGCGGAGATAAACTCCCATAATCGCTAGAATTCGATGTGCTGTATAATTTTTAGACCATGCGCTATGTGGTTTGGATGAGCCATGGCTGAGTGAGAGATTCGTAAGAGAGAAGGGATATGCAATCTGAGTTTATGTGGCCAGGCTTCAACAAGTTTTGAAGCGGTCTTACAAAAATTCATAGATTCCGACGACCTCATACGCAAGCAAAGTTGAGCTGGAGAGAAGTTTGAGTCTCTGCCGGATCGAAAATGATAAGACCTATGATACTGCCCTTCCGTCAGACGACTGCACCATCGATTGCACGTATGATAAAGACTGGGCTGAATAACAAGTAAAGAAAGAAAAGTTACCGATCGTACTCTACAGCTTAAGGAGAGAGCACTTAAAACAGAAGGTATGGAATAACGAAGTAGACAGTCAAACGTGAGTCTGGCTGCCTCCCATGTGTTTGTGCGCGATTTTCGACTGCTTAACTTAAAATGAGCGACAGCCGACATCTGAAATGGAAGGACCTAGGAGGACGTGTAGGTCGAAAGCTATGATTGAAAGCGCTTCTATCCCGCTCCTCTTTTCTCCAGTGTGCATAACGTACGATAAGAATGCTATAATAGCTTGCTTTCAAAAATGTTCATTTTACACCGTAGTGCTCCTGTTTTTGACATTGACTTATTGCAAATTTACCTCAAATCAACACTCGCTGCTTGGTCAGATTGCATCAAGTGGAAAAATCTCACTCTAAATTTTTTGTCTGCCATAAATCTTTGCAGAACCACACATCGATAACCTTCAGCTGCTAGCGAATCAAAGTTATGCTAAACCTCCTAGACAGTTTTTAAAACAATTTAACAAAAAGTGTTGCTTTAGCTTTTGGGCTTAAGATTTTGTTCAAAATATGCTCTTCTTGTCGTTTTGACTACACGTTTCGCTGTAAAATGTACCATTATGTAGACTATAGCTATTAGCTGCCCTTCACTCAAAACGCGCGTTCGGGTGCATACGGCCACCGTTGACGTTTGATTTGGTCAAATTTATTAAGCAACTTGATTAAATGCAGCTTTATTAAATTACTTCTGTCTGTGCTTTATGCCAGTCGGCAATCAATGCGCCTCAACACAAATAGAAAATCAATATCACGTCTTTACTTTGCCACGTTTACTCTCTGCTGTTGCCGCAATGCATTATGACACTAGTCTGCCCCGCCTACTCATTTTAAGCAGTGCGCATAGGCAAGTGTTAGGAACGACGCGCCACATATCCCTCATTCAGATGACAATCGCCGCTTAGATTCTTCGCACTCTAACAAGAACTTCAAATCTCCCATCACTAAATGATTTTAAACGTTGCACAGAGCAAGGTGTTTACTAAGAATACCCACTTTTCATGCCAGAATTGAAACGATTTGCTTGCGATTCTTACAGATGATGCTTCTGGTTTATCTCATGCTTAAAAGAATGCACGAACATGATGCCATAATGAAAAGACACCCCAAATTTTTCGTTTTAGGATTAAGAAATTAGAAATCTAAAACTGAATGTCATGCTTTGTTGAACATTTCATATAACGTTTTTATCGATGCTGCGATCGGTAAAGTGGATAAGTTGTTGCATTTTCACTTATGTAATGCTCACAAAACCAGTCTGATACTAGACAGGAAATTCGCCTCCTTTGAGGCTGTAAGTGTGTCTAGATATCAGGTCTATATCGAAAAATCACTTTTCTCTGATTATGGAGTCAGAGGGAATGGGTGAAATTGCAATGGACCAGGTGAGAGCACGCAATTGATTTTGGTGAATTTCTGCTTTCCTCTCCTATACATGAAATTTATTCTTGCATTAGCAGTGTCGAGATTCGGTGTGCACGCCTTAAATCTGCCCATATTTTTACGAAAAACTTTTATTTCTGTTATCGTGCAGAATGCCCTTCATGCGTCCGCTGTTGTAAAGCTGGCTGTAGAAGAGTGTTGATGGTACGAGTCGTAGAATGTGACCCCCCATCTTTTATTTAGCACTTTATAATGAAATGAGATGCTAATCTTTATTCAGCGACGCTAATTATATTGCAGCCTACAGTGGACTACTTTCCACTCCTAGCATCTAGGCATAGAGGCAGCGGAGGGTGAAGTATAAGGCATCAACTTATGAGAAAGTGTTTATTTTTGGCAGAGTGAGCTCAGGTAATGTAAATATTAGCCCCTCTTTTATAAAATGTGCTTTTAGCCCTTTTCGTAACAGAGTAAGATGTGGAAGTAAATTTGGACGTTTTGAGCCAAAGAGATCTAAAGCGTTGCGGGAATGCTACGACTTATGCATGTATTTAAAATTAGATAGAATAACTACAAAAGGTCCCGTAAAGAAGAAATGTTGTTTATTAAAGCAGAGAAGGCTGCAATCTGCCAATTAATCAAGTCGAAGTCTACTTTTGCTCCTCCATATGTCCCCCATGCATTGATAGCTTGACTATGGGGACCTCGAATGAATCTCTGTACTTGCACATACCTTCTGCGATTATGACATTAACTGCAGTACATTAAGCCTTTGTTCCTCAGTGACAAAGATTTGAAGACGGTAGGGAAGGAGGGTGAATTTGAAAACAACTTACTGCAAATAGCAGCACCATGCTCGTCTTAGTTCACTAAAGTGGATTTTCATTACAATAAGATTAAGAAAATCATCCATCGACTGCGCATTTTCGTCGCTGGCATGCACCGATTTGGCAAAACGTTTAAAAGCAAAAGATATGTGAGAAGCGAATAATAAGAAAAATTTAAAGGCAGGTGTAAAATCTTACTAGTATTGAAATTAACAAATCGCTTGTCACACGCAGAGCAATTTGTTTGCATTTTAGTAGGTCACATGCTATATCGTGCCATTCCTGGAAGAAACGCAACCTTCATGTACTTTATTTTTGCATAGCCTACGATCAAAAAAGCATTTAGTTTCTATCAAGCACTTATCCTCCGGAATTTTATTTGCGTGTTTTCCTTAAATTTAGTCCTATTAAGCTCCTTCTTGGAGAAGTTAAAAATGTTTACTAAGGCGGATAGTCAGCAGTGTGGTTTTGTTTTACCGTAATATTCCTTAGAGTTTCTTTCAAACCTGCATGATTCACTGTAGCTTTGAGCTTTGAGTACGCAAAATTAGCTATTGTGTTGCTCGGCAGTGCAAAAATACTAAAAACTCGGTATATAGACTGATTTTTGTCAAGAATTCATTTCTATCTCGCTAATTAAGTGTCACATTTGACCAAGTGTATTGAAATCAACATCTCTATTTTCACAAAGTGAGCAGTTTGGATCCAAAACGTGCGATTATAATAAAGGCGCATACAAGTTAGTTAAAGCTTTTTGCAGAGTTCGTTAGATCGTGCAGTGCGAGCAGCCATTTGCTCAATTTTTTATGTGCATCTCAATTATTTTAGCCATTCGGTTGATAGAGCGCTCAATCTCCTTCAGCTGCGCATGGACACCAGCAAGCCTAATGAAATAAAATCCAAAACATCGAAAAAAAGCAAATAACCTAACGGAATTAAATTGCATGAGCTGCCTGACCAATCGCTGTTATCAAAAAGAAAATCACACTACTAGGAGAGGTTACATAAAGTAATGGACTTGGTTCTCAGACCGTATGGCATGTGTCACCGTCTGACTAACCGCATTTACATAAACGCGTTGCTTTAGAGCAATGCACCTAATTAATGCAGACGAGATTTTGTTGTTCTGCAGTGGTAATATATGGAGTTACTTTGAAGTTACTTAGTGATCCATTGCAGTTCACTTAGCACTCGCTTTAATCAGAGCATTAAAACATTTTGCCACGATAACTTCACGCGTCAGCATTCTTGGTTTTTTAATTCTCTTTGCACTTAATAAACCATTTTCTGTAATTAGATGCCCAGACGGTTTTAATTCTCACACCCCTTATCAAATATTTGTTTAAAGTCCTTTTAAAGTTTTACCTTTCTTGTCCTTCTTGTGACGTAGGCGCAATTATTTTACTGCAAAAGTATTGAGACATAAATTGAGACTCTATCATGGCACATTTATTCTCTAACACTGGTCATGCTCTTCCTCTGTTATTTTGAATTTAAAAACATGTTGATGCGTCATAATTCAATGGAGCCTGGAATCGCTGCACAATTATCGACTCATTCTCAACAAGTTAATGGCCTGGAAAAGGTTTCTCGCAATGACAATACCCGGCACGGTTAATTGGTGGGCATTTACCACAGATTCCTTTCCTCCACTCTTATCTAAATGAACCAAGTAACAAATGATTAAAAAGTGTTCCAAGGCCCATTAGATCCGACATTGGCCCTTAGAAGTTTTAATCGTCATAATTTGTGTCGCACTATTCTGGACCTAGGTGCAACTTCTATTTATTCCATTCCTTCATAACCTACAAGTGGAAAGCATTCATCCCCTATCAGCTGAAAATCCATACGAATTTTGGTGTATTTATACATATCTCTAATCTGGCCTTAATGTGTCTTTTTACATACGTTGAAATTTCTGTTGAAATCAGATAGTCAAGTGTGAGGCTCTATTTTTGTAGCGAAATTCTTTGGAGTTACTTTGATTCCATCATGTAATCCATCCTAACTCACACACATGGATAAAGCACACATGCTCACCTGCCATCCGTTTTGGGAATAGCAACGGGAGGCTAGACAGGCTGGTGGAGTGGATGGAATCAGATACGAAAGTGTAAATCACAAACTGAAAGGACTTTAGCGTAATGCACCCCATGCAAGGCCAGCTTCGACTTGCGTCTCACGCCCCACCGTCTCATCATTTGCGCCCAAAGCGCATTCATCCATTAATCAGAACTACACCTCCCATTCAAAATTATGCCACGCCGCACGTCAGTGCACCCAACTTCCATCCTACCTACAGTGATCTATCCACACTAGAGTCTCTCTACCTTTTCAAGCCCCATGCCTACCTGCGAGACGAATAAATTCACCAGATTCAGTCAGACTAGCTCGCCACCTGATGAGCCTGGGCACTTCATCAATTTTACAATATCGCCTCCATATTATGTCCCATCGACTCTTCTGCATTATATACAAACAAGCAAGTATTCAATGTATGCGTAGCCTGCTTACATAAGTGGATGTTGCTGTGCTAAAGAGGTATGGATTGCATCACCAGTTGAGACAGATTTGTAGAGAATAGGTAGAGGCATTATAACTATGACTGCATAGTCCATGCAGTAGATCCTTCGCACAATCGCAAGGGGATTTACAATCCAACTTGTGATCTCAGACGCTCGCCAGATATTTATTATTAAAGTCATTATTGACTTATGGAGAGATAAGTCAACTTGGGTCGCTGATTTATGGCCAATACCGTTCTTGACCTCTCATTTTACCTCCAAATGCGTTGTTATTGTGTCTACACTTCTAATCGAAATCCCCGACAAGCTACTGACATGCACCCAGCTCATATCGAATCCACCCAAATCCATCCTGCATAATTGCTTTGTAATGAGAATTGACCTATAGTTCACTGAGCGAACAAACAAAATACAAAAGAGCGATCGATCAATATAGCAATAGCAGATTGCCAATCTGGGCGTCTCCACGGTTAACTGTTAACGCTGGCGAACCACAATCAGCCTAGTCAAGGTCAAGTCTCTGTTGACATAATTACGAGAGCGAGAAGGCAATGCCACACATGGTCAGCTTCATACCTTCTGTCATTTGACATGCCTTTATAGCTACAATCATTCGAGCACGCATACAGCCTCCTTCGAGAAACCGCTGCACTTATTTCGATGCACCAGTGTAGTTGGTGTTCTGACGCCCATGTTAATTGCAACTGCCTTCGAGGATCGCTGTACTTTGGGCCCTTACAATATTTGGATAAGTCAATATGATTTTTTTAATCCTGTTAATGCCACATTGGTACTCGGAGGGTCCCTCTTGCGCCAGCTTTCCAGATATCAATGTTCTCAACTTTGAATAAGGCTAAATTCCGTTAAAGATTGATCGCAAAACTCGCATATGTCACTGAACCCAAGTAGCGGATGCGCATCTTTCTGACTTCAATGTTTTCTAAATAAAAAGCGCAAAACCGCTGCCTCTCGTATGCTACCAAGCCCAATTCAAGCGACTAGCGAAATTAGGTGTTCGATATTAGAGCTTAGGGTTTGAATAATAATTGAGACCCTAAAATGTCTTGATAGGCAAAATTCTGGGGCTTGCCAGCTGCGCATACGACCAGCTGGCTGAGATTGTTGATATTTATTGCGCAAAAATCACTTGAGATTATGGGTTTTTAAGATGGACACTGCTTTCAGCATACTCTAGTTCAGTTAATCATCTCACAAATCAGCGTACCTCATTCCGAGTTAGCAAAGGCTGTTTTATGTAATCCTAAGCTACAATGGTAGTGCAAGCGACTAAGCGAAGTATCGGAAGGAGTTGTTAAACAACTGGCATTGTTTACCCACTCTACAATGATGTGTGCGATCCAAATGACCGACCTCTTACTGTCCCCTCGAGAGTTAAACGCGAGTATTAAGTTTCAAAATCCCGAACGCTGACAACCATATATTGGTATTATCGCCGCTGTTGCCGCCAAGGCATCGCTTAATGATTTTGGCATTTTTCAATTTAGATTTTTCGTATCTCCCCTACATCTACGCTAAGGTGATCCTTTCCATTATTTCCTTGGATGAGTTACTCTATGACCGGTTCGCTACCTTCGCAAGAGTAGAGATTTTACATCGATTCACTAAAGTCAACATGCAGTCACTTTATTTCCACCTGTCGATAAAGACAGCGATTTCTTTTTCTACTAGAGCAAAGAAAAGGAAAACCCGCTAAGCTACGTCTGACTCGTCTGAAACAGTTCGACTGTCCTCAAGCAGTAAGCTCATCGCTTTGGTACGCAATTTCTTGCCCACTAATGAAACACTAGTAATGAATGACAAAAATCAGATCCCCCACTTTTTGGCATAATTCAAAGACGCAAAACCGCCAGAGTCAGCATCTTGGCAAAAAGTGCTTGAAGCAAACAGGCATAGCCTCCATCAGCCCTTAATTAGTCAAACTTATAGCATCCGAACACTTCACTTTGTGCTGCCAAAGACACACAAAGAGCATTGGGTTAGTAAAGTTACTCATGCCTAGAATACATCGGCCCACTCCAGTCCCAAAAATACCAAAAGCTCTGCATGTTGAGACGAATATTTGATAAAGAAACCTCAAAATACGCGCCTAACCCAGGACATTATCGGAACACGTAAAACAAAATTCACAGTCATCTTATCAGAAGAAGTATATTATCAGAATAAAAAAATATCGATCAGTTAAAACAAATAGATGGGCCGACAAAATGTCGTATACAATACACGAATTCGAAATACTAAATAAATAAAGCAAATAGAATTGGGAACAAGAGATGACGGATGGGTAAGTGGAAAAGGGATGGATTGACATGAAGTGGCTGAGTATTTGGCATGCCGAATGGATAAATAAGGAAGCGATAACAACCTACGAAAATAGAGGGGTGGAAGACAGCAGTCAGTGCCTAAAACTCAGCCGTCCTTGCATCCATTTCTGTGGCGATGGCCGGAATTCGGTTAAGGCTCCTTTCCATTTCCTCAAATTCTACTTCCTTGACCGCCAAGCGGTCTGAATGCCTCTAGCCTCTCCGACACTTAGGCGTACGCAGCCTATGTTGCTGTGCTAGATAATACGAGTTGCTCATGCGGTTCGAACCCCGCTACTCCCCCTTGTGATCCTCCAGCAAAGGATCTGTCTGTACTGCTGTCGATTGTGTTGGCTGCTAAGGTGTAGAAGCGAAAATTGCTTCACTAACAAATATAATAAGCTAGCCTTTCTTACTCTTCCAAAAATCTCGTACCTCTAATCAGCCAAATACTTGACGTCTGTTTCGGCTCTGCGTTCAGGTTCGTCTGCCCTCAAAAGTCGCCAAAAATGTAAAAGCCTTTCATAAGTGAATTGATCAATTATTAGATAGAAGACTGGATGGAGGATGGATAACTGAAGGATCAATATACAGTTGGCTGCACTGGTTAGATAATTTGGTTTTGGATTTCTTTATAAGTGTTTGATTTTCTTCCTCATAAACTGCTTCGAGATGCATCTTCCTCAATGCAGCAAAGACAAAAAGTGGTTCCGGGTTAAAGCCATATGTCGATTTAATGCAGCACAAATGGGCTTTCAGTCCACTTTTTCCCGTAAAGAAAAGTGTTTCAAGATTAGGCTAAGTGAAATTAAATCGATGCCGATATGCGTTTCAGCCGTTAATTGTTCCGAACCTCTTCCGATGTATTTGTTGATGTACCCGTGCATTTGTTGGAGGTGGGGGACAGTGGGTCGCAGTTAGCCTTAAGTAGCAAGTGCCGGATGGCAAGTTGGCCCAACTCCATGAGTAATACGTAATAACACTTATTTTTCAAAGAATCCTAAATTCTTTGCAGAATTGTCTCATGGTTTTGCGAAGAACACTTCTGCACTTAGCTTGCAACGGCCCATTAACTTGCCACCCTTAATTCCTTAATACAAGTTATTCTGCTGATAAGTCTACTTGGACACTTTAAAGGCACGCTGGGCAACTACGAATTAGTCGTTCTTGAGATGATGTTCCCGTTGAAGACTTTGCAAAGCCTCAACAGCTGTAGCAGTAGTAAAAGATCATGAAGAAGAGGCTGCTGTGGGTAGTATTGGAACGAAATAGTGCCGCTGTGCGATAGATTTGTCCACCACTTTCAAAGTAGTTTGCACCCCTACTTTTGCAAGGGCTATAAATTTTTACTTGTCAAGCAAGAAAATGGGACCATGCAATTTGTTACTCGTTTGGGACACACAGATGGAGGTCTGGATGGAGGAATTGTTGCTAATGTAGGCTAGTATGAAATGGGTGCAATTCACCTGTTTTGGCATGACTAGGAACACTGTTCACGGCGGCAGATTTGACCTGGAGAATAGCCACATGGGTGGAATGTACATAAGGTGCTTTGCGAAGGCCCACTTATGCCATGCTCATGAAGTGCAACCAAGCGCAAACTCTAGCGCCAAATTTGCAGAAAGGATAGGGTGGCACTTATTTAAGCAACAAAGACACTGTGTAAGTTTCATTCGTTCTTTTAACTATTTTAACTATCTCACACGGCTGGCAATGTTCGCTGATCTAGTCAATGGCTATTTTGAATCAATGTTGTTCATGTGGCAGCTGCTACTAGTTACTAGTTCGTCAGCATCTAGTGCGTACAGGCTTCAAATTAATGTCCTTGTATACGTTTGAGAAATTGCTGCAAAAATCTTGTGAGGAGCAAGACGCTGAGTGATAAAACGGCATGTTTTTATCCATTTGGCTCTCTCACGACAAATTAGATGAATGCTAAATCGTCCCGCAACGAAGGACCAGAGATGGTGTTAAAATGCTCGTAGGCCGAGCCACGACAAGATTGGGTTGGGCAATGCATTCGAACAACTAGCAGTTCTGCGAAGTATAATCTTCAATGGATGCTAAAACCATAGCCTAAATGAAAGTCATCCTAGCGAATATGGCGCTGCATGATTGAATGGTTAGCAAATCAGAACATGTATGCATTCTCAGTCACTGCTACCAAAGGGCCTAGCTAATCTTCTTCTTTGGGTTTGCTGTTGTGATGTAGAATCAGGCGCGTTTGTACCAAAAAACAAACATTCTTAAAGCAAAGTGACACTGCCTAATTTGAGCTTAAAAAATATGATTTCGCTAAAGTGAATTCGTATTTTTGAATTCTGTTCCTGTTCTGCATATGCGGATTTGTAGCTATTAATAGTTCTGTGATCCTTTTGGTATCAGATCTTATCGATTTGTTTGCCACCTGAGAGCGGTCAAAGCATTCCAGACCATGATCCTTCGTGGAAATTCATTTTTTTCCTTCAACCAAAAAGATGTTACTGGCCTTGATAAAAAAATTTTAATGCCTGCTTTGGTGGATAGGTGCAAAAATTCGACTAACCTGCACCATTACACAGCAAGTAATGTTGCATCGCACCATCTCACCATCTAAATTGCTTCCTTTGTTCATTTTATTGATATTTTATTAATATAGCATGCGTGAGGCATTGCATTCCTTTTTAGCAAAATTTGTTACAGTTTTTGCCCTTGTAGACTGGCATGCTCTTGAAGGATTGCTTCCGTGCTACATATTATTGGCTTTTGCCTAAGTAGTTCGCTTTATGTTGGCACTGGCAGTTTTTATTTCCCTCCTTCAAAGAATTTCTGCATTTGTTTAGATGCACAAGCGCCGCCAAAATGTTGCCTCCTGTATTGATTTCAATTGGTAACGAGGGTTGCTCTGCTTTGAACGCGTTATGCACAATATCCAGATACACCGCTGTGATATTTTCAAATACTTGAAGGCTTCGTCTTACGGCACGTGTCGAGGTATTGATGCTGACGTCTTTTGACTAGAAAAAATTTCATCTAAGCTTGGTCACCCGATCTTTCATCTGTTAGTGAATCTAGTTTGCAGATTCGCATTTTCTTGCAAGCTAACAAGCTTAATTCAGGCGGCTATCATAACCATGGATCCAACTTTCGGGTATAGAGCATGATTGTCAATTAGAATTGAGACGAAAATCTTGAGCCATTCTAATTTTACACTAGACCCAGTGGCTGACAGTTATTTTTTATGACAGTTTCTCCAAAGCGATTAATAGGCAGGCTCCCGCCTTGTAAACGGGCGCGCACTTACTGACCCCACAGGGTAATAAGCCTCAAATGAAATGTTCCACTAGACATTGGAATACTTAGCGTAATACTCATCATCCTTGCCAGTTCTTCGTTCTCAATGAACATATTCCCCAGCAAGGCACTGCATTCGCTCAACGGTTACAAATTAAGAACACTGGTCCATACGGAGTCATAAAAGACCTTGACGTTTGTTGCCGCCAAGGAAAAATCGTACAGAAGGACACAAATGTTTAACTGGATTCTTCTTGGAAGTTAAATCTCCCGGTTTCAAGTCAGTCTTTTCACTTTAGGCCTTTGCATCAAAATCCTTATTAACTTTCTCGCTCCTCTGCTTGCCTCTCTACATAACCAAGCTGCTTGCAGATCACACGCTACGCTGCGTCCGTCCGCATACAAAAGCGTGCGTATTTTCAAAGGGGACGACTACACAATGCAGGACACCAGGTGCACCTGCAGGCTTGGCGTTTAGGTGACTAGCCGACTAACTCTCAGGCGGATAAGGATGTAACGGTTGCCAGGTTTGTTCACTTACGCGCATCTAAAATGTTTTATCGACTGCAGCGCCCGAGTGGTAATCTGTAGACCTAGAGAGAATTACGGCTTCCCAAGGACCAATGAGGAGAGCCAATAAAGGAATACGGATCTATATAAAGTAAGAAGACGAGTACTTAAAGCAGAACTGACAAAAAATTGCAGGTGGAAGCGTCATTCTGATCACTCTAGTTGAATTTAAAGTCGAACGTGTTAGCAGTGATTAATAGATCCTAGCACTTTATTAAATTTTCCGTTCGCAAAGCACAAACTACTTAGTTACAATTCCGGGGTTGTTGATATTAGAATGCACTCCCACTTGCCTCGGCCTACTTAGTCGCTGATGTCTCTGTAGTTGTTGAGATAATGAATTGCATACAATGCTCTATTTTTGCCCTATACAGCTATAATTGACTAGCATTAGAACTTTAGTGCACCGGTCAGGCAACTATCCTCTCATGATCAGTCTCATGCAAAATCGACAGGTATAAATGAGGCGTGATTGAGGTCACAGTCAATTATCCATTGCTAGTTTGTAGAATAGTATAATTGGCGGTGAATAATTGTTTTGGGCTTATGAACGTGGATTAAGCTGGTGCAAGTTATTAGCCCCAACTGGTGTCATCATTGCGAACAACACAGCCACTGGGCTCTGCAAGGGAGATTTCTCATCAAACAGGTGCTAGCTATGAACGTATTGAGCAGTCATTCTGCAGCTTCAGCATTGAGCATCGCATTTCAATTGATCAGAGCAGAAATCCGATCTGTCATTTTATTTGTTTTAGTTGCCCCTTTATCTCAACCTGTGACTCATTCAACGGCAGGACTCATACCTATCATTTTGTGTGCTGATTCATTTACTTATTTAATTGTTGCTCCCCACTTACCAAACAAAACATTTTTAGCATCCTAGATATCTGTTCTGCAAAAGACATCGCTTCAAAACCACGACATAGTAACTAGTAGCTTTTGCATTTTGAGATGCTATTCTGACTATTTTAGCCTGCATTTGTAGCAGGGTGTGGCTCAGATGACTGATCAGTCTGAAACTTTAAAAGCTTTGGAAAACCATGGTATTCTACTAAAGGGCAACTTGGCATAGTGACAATAACGCTCCGAAATTCCATTGCAGCGATGTACTGATTTTCGACTTCAGTTTGCTCTTTCCTACGATTTTGATATAGAAAAATCTGATTTTCATGCGGTTTATTCTCTAGCTGCTCTGGCCACATCCAACCGTCCTCTGATTAATCTCCATGCTTGGCTCTGCTATCATCATGTTATCTTTCACTGTATTATATTTTTCTTGAATAAATTATGTGACGCCCAAAATATTGGATTTTTCACTTATAGGGAACATATGGATTATCACCAAGCATGCATTTCGAGAGCGAGGCTCTATTTTTTGGAAACATTAAGGTAACGTATACATTGTAGCGACTACACAGAGATGATCGTTTCGATCCCATAACCTCACAGTTTTGCCGGATACCACTTCAGTGACAAATGATTAATTCTTTCTTATTAATGCTTGTTGAGATTTAAGCGAACGCTCAAACAAGTGATTATATTCCACTATCGCCAAAGTGATTTCGAAGCGAACACCTTTGTAAGGTCGTCTCCACTGCCATTCGAGTCTTTTTAATGTCTTGAAGGTGCGTTTACTTTTTTTGGAAATCGAGTCCTTTTGGTCAATGGATCTAATTCCATCGATGCGCGCGTGGCTGATTTTAACAATTGTACTATTCCAAGTATATCAAACCGTGCCTCCAATTGCAATGCGGAAGCTCGAGCGATCAATCTGCGTCAGAATGCGTGATGTCTGAGGCTCAGTTGATTACGAATTAATAATGTAACTATGCGCTTTCTTGTTGAGAACCACGTTAATTAATGCTTTAACCCTTGTCCCTATTTTGAGTCTTATGCCAACTGTCTGCATTGGCAATATTAATAAGAGTTGGTTTTTGACTCCATCTAAGGTCCATGGCAACTTCTCGTTCTTTGAGGATATTGTTGGCGCCCATTGCATCAAAGGATGTCAAATTTTGCATAGTCTAAGGAAAAATGAGAAAGACTTAAGGCGTCGTTTTACAAGTTTGCATCGTTTTTAGTGATTTAGCACGACCCCATATTTTGCACTTGAATCCTCAATTGCACGGGCTGAACTATTTCATTTGAGACTTCCTATTCAATGGCAGGCTCCTTCGTTCAAATCCTTATGATAGCAGCTTGATTGGAATTGTTGCTTGCTGCCAACGGATTGCACTGCCTCATGGTTCACATATCGGCAGTTCACGCATTGGCATACTCTTCCAGCTTACGAGAGCATAATAGTAGTTTATTGACAGCTGCTATTCTCCATGGGGAGAATGAATTCTCTCGCATATTATTGCGATCAATTCGCTATTCGGATGGTGGCAATAAATTTTTACCTTTCTAACTGGATTGTAGTTCAAAGATATAGAGGCTAGGTTGGATAACTCGCATACTTAGGCGGCATCTGCACTGATGTAAAGGTTTAATATTACGTGGTTAAATGCAAAAAGCTTGCAGGACCGTCCAAGGTGGAAATTCTATAGTATTTGCGCCTACCGGTTGGCACCACGTGGAGTGGTGGCGAACCCGTGGGTCTGGCCATTGCATTTCGAAATCGGTTGCCATATTTATTTGGGGCACGCACCAATGAATCATTGCCCTCCGAATTCGGTTTGCTCTTTTCTATGCCTTCATGGAAGAAGGGTCTAGGCTCTCACGCAGATCAATGAACCGTTGGTCTAATTACGCCTCACTGACCTCCGGCTTATCTCTTTGTCATTCGCAATGCCCTCATGTTTGACTGTGCTGCCTTAATGACATGCGGGTTCGCGGGGTGTCATTTTCTGTGTGCTACATTATTTGTATTTTAAAATGTGTAATGGACAAAGTATGGGGTGTTCTTATTCGCACAGATGGCCTGGATTATCAGCAGATACGCATGTTTGGTGCTGCGACCGAAATTTAAAATAAATGCCACAATTCGAAGAGCTAATGTCAGTTAGGATGAATAAATCAGTAACAATGAATCCCAAAGCTTTGTTATCACACGACTTTATTGATATTTTACCTAGCAGGTGAGATCGCATAAATATATTTGGTTCTTTCAGGTGGCATTGGGGACGCTGCAGTGTTACAAGGCAATAAGACTGATCAATTACAAGTTGAAGAAATCGAGCTCAAATTAGTGTGCTTGAGTCTTATTCGTAATTGACAATTGTAATGCGTAAATAAATCTGCATCGTTAAACTTGTATAAACTAGAATCGTTTTGCATCAAAGAGCTGGAAATGCTAGTGTGGATGGAAAAGGATGTGTAGGAATCCCATAAAGGCGAAGGAATGGCAGTCGTCCAAAAGCAATACAGCGATCAGCAAACGGGGTGATCGATTTCGAAAAGAATTGAACAGGTGAACGATTAGGGATAAAAGGGGAAAGGTATGGACTGCTTAAAAGGTAGTGAATAATGGATGAGCTTAAAGGTAAGTAAGCACAGGATTCTAGTGTTCTAAACCTCTCCAGACACCAAGGGCTCACTATCAGTAAAGGCAATGGCCATCGCTTTATTCCATTTCCTTCTGCACAAAGCAGGCCTTCTGGGATGCACAAAGTCTACGTAATATAGCAGTAGTCAAGTTTCTGATAGACGAGTGACTAATTTTGCGATAAAATTAGGAGCCATAATTAGCAGACTTCGCATTGCATTTATCTGATGGAAGGTAACCTCAAAGATGGTAGGTTAACGAGTGAACTAAAAACGCTGTCACCCTCTTAAACGCTGAAAGAGAACCTTTGAAGAGCGTTGCTTTTACATCACTGCTGATGTATGCGTCATTGAATGAGCATCAATTGAATCCTGTAGTATAGAGGGTCTCGGAACACATCTCAAATAGGGAACCAATATGTTTGCGCAAATGTTTTGTGGTTCCTGAAGAAGTAAGGAGACAAAAATATGCAAAGAAGTGCCATGGCTGCATGATCATCGGCGGAACTGAGCAGTCGATTGCGTGATGAGGGAGTTAGGCATTGTTCGTCTGAAGCGGTTTTTTCGGAGCATGTCGCCACCTGAATTTTATGTTGAAGCTAAGATTATGCTCGAAGAGATAGCTACGGTCATGCCGAAAACCGAATAACTAAGCTAAGAAAAGGCCTGATGGATGCGCCATAAACAAGGCAATCAATAGATGACCCATTATCAACAACGGTATAAAATTGATCCTAATTTTAAACTTAATGAAAGTATTCTAACGAAAATTGAAAGGCTGAGATTCTTTATCAGATGGGGAACATAACCGGCCAAAGTTAGTTGCTTGCACTAAGAGTATGAGACTTTTGCTAGTTTAGGCACTGTTTCTAATTGGCGCATCGACAGAGCCTTCAACGAATGGTTCACTGAAAAAGAGACGGCTCCCATCAGCGTAAACTGAGTAAATCAATGCTAAGCATGGCATAATGTAACAAGATAACTGCTGGATCACAAATTTAAATAGCAAGTGCATGCGCCATGCGACCGGCATTAGTTCTTCATGCTTTATCTGGTTGGTGCCACCACAGCCTCGCCTAATATTTGTGCGCAGCAGCATTACATGCCCTTGTGGTAAAAGCCAAAATTCTATCTAACTTAATGGCAAATAGAAATGACACTGTCAGCTGTTGCATTATAGAAGCATTTGCATGCAAGTGGGAGTCTGCGTGGTCAAATACAAGCGATCGGCGATCTCGCTTGTTCGATTCATTTTAATCGCAGGCGTGAAGAAACAAACAACGTGATTCGCCTTTGCTAAAGACATGGAGCATTCAGCGTACGAAATCTATTAATGTAACTACCAGCAAAAATGCATCATCGGGTACACCATTTTAATAAGTAAAGACGTGGGTTTCCATCTGCTTTTTTGGACAATCGCATCAAATATACAGGCGCGTCTTGGCTGTACTCCAAGTTCCAGCAGGCGCAGGAAAATATTGTGTACAAAATTTTACAAAGTATGCATTCATTCTCCTTGCGTTAAAGTCAAAGTGGTTTTACTCTGTATGGTTTTCACCTATCACAAATATGCATACAAATGCTTTATGACCCATTGGTTCAAGCAGTTATGTTGTCGTAGCAAAATCCTGTCTTTTGCAATGACCTTCGACGGCATCAGCGATTCGTGTGTACCCAATAATCGAAACAATGCAGGTCGCGGCCTCTACACTTCTTCTCTTTACTTGACCCTTTAAAACAAGGCGCCGTATTGTGCACTACATTATCAAATGCTGACTGAGCTGCAGATTTACGTTCCTCTCGATTTTAGAAGCAAATGCTGACTAAGTCCGTCAATAAGACATACCGATGTGGAAGTGAAACTTAGATGAATAGATGGAGAGACAGAGAAGCAGACGATCATATGGGAAGAGCGTTAATTTTAGTGATCGTTTTAGAGATGTAGTGAGAGCTGTAGGGTAAAAGACGATCTTGCACAAGTGGATCATCCCACTAATGAGAAGGCACTCAAGATTGTTCGCAGACTTGCTGGCACTAAAATTTTGTTCCATACCTCTATCATGCCACACAGCCTACATTGGTGGACGAATTGCTAGTTGTTGTTGAACAAATCGATCAGGATTAGATGCAAATTCTCTTGCGAAATTCCTTTGCAATTGAGCAGTCCTCGGATTTGGTCCCTTAGAGTAGCACCCCTGCAGAGAATCTTTGCAATTACTTACTAATCCACGGAGTTCTTTTAATGGTGGTCTTTTGCATGTTGCGATTCCATGTTTCGATAACAATGTAGGCAATGAGCATCTGCTAGCATGTGCTATCGAGCATCTTTGACACTTTCGCCCATTAGAAGTAATGGGCCAATTCAATTCATCTCAGTTTTGTTAGATTGAGCATGGTTTGTAAATGAGCACACAAAGCGCCCAGCAACAAGTAAAATAACTGCATTTAAGCGTTAATTTAAACTAATGGAGTTGGTGTTCTAAGCGAATAGTAATTTTACCGCTATTAAGCGGAGGATTAGCACAATCAAAATGGCGCCGTCTTATGTATAAAGCTGTGGCTTCGCATTGAGCAGAATTACGGGGTTGAAGCAATGCAAAGAAATAGCACGAGCATAACATTCCACGCAAATATACGTTGTTGCTATGTGTGTGAGTGATCGGAGGGGCCCTGATGCTACCTTGAAGATGAGTGAAGGCATACATACAGTAGTGGCTTAGGATTACCGACGCAGCCAAAATACAGCTCAACCACGAACGAGTGATGAAGAGGGCCGGAACTAGTCCCCTTTTCAATGCCAAGAGCTAAAGACGGGCTCTCTCTTCCCCTCCATTTTCCTCCTTGACCCTCGTCCTGATCAACTTAGAGGTCAGTCATCTCGTAATATCGGCTGTATAGGAGAAACGCTAGCGAACTTACCATACAAAAAGCAAAATTCCGTGCACACGAATACATGCCTGACCTCAACCTCAGAGATCATTTTGAACGATTTGACCGCAATCAAGCGTCTCGTAACACCTAGAAACCACGTTGGGAAGTTGAGAGTGTGTGCTGGTTATTACTTGTCGCCATCGCTAGTCGTAGGAATACTACCCTAATAGCATCAAACCTCTGCAATGTGCGCAACCTTATTTGGTGGTGGACAAGTGTAATTCAGACGCGTCTAAGCACTTTAAAATTGTCTATCTGATTGAAATCATCAGTGGCAGCCGATGAGAGGATGGGATGGGTTTTCGTGGAATTAGTCAGTTTCGTCGCATTTAAAAACACAAATTTGGCTATGGTATTTATAAACCTTCTATTATCACTGAGTCCAAGAGGGCTTGTGAATAATTCAATGCCGTGAGGTAAGAAAATGCAATCTTTTAAGGGATGGTCACTTTCTGCGAACTTCGGGAATCGCAAAATTAGTCGCGACAGATTTTTAGACCAATGCCCAAAATTCCACTTTGGAGATCCTCGTGGGGTCTTTCTACCCGATGCCATGCAATCCAATCAGAGACCATGAAGTTTTAAACCTACCACGTATAACAAAATCTGAACACATCGTGTCGAACGAAATGTGTACCTTGACCGACAACTCGCTGCAACATCTCGCACCGCTTAGAACCTTTCCTCTAGTTCTTGTGGAAGGAGGGGTGTAAGGAAAGGACTATTTTTCAAGACCCTCCATATCTACTTCCTATTCATTTATCTTTGCCTCAGCTTTGACCCGCGCTTCGCATAACTGCATGTTGCTTGAGCAGGCAGAACCTGCAGCACTTGAGATTGGCAATGGAAGAGGAGGTAGTGAGTTGTGCATACCTCCCTAAATAGCTAAGTCTCCAGCAATTTGAGAAAATCGCCTGCAACTCTCCCTGCCTTACGGAGTCTTCAGTGTTTATTTTACCTAGTTGTCGTTCTACGCATGTGGCATAGTGTTAATGCCCAGTAGAAGAGCAAGATCTAGATCGCATTGCAAATGCAACAGGTGTGCTGCCGAATCATGCGGCCAGCACTTACAATACCCGCTCGGTCATTCAAATAATTTGGCGAATGGCGTTGGATACGACGTTTTCTGATTAGCTTGTGCTGATACTCGAAGGAGTCATGGTCTTCAGCGCACCAATAAAGAGACCAGGAGAATAGGTTTGGAACCGCCACCACGCCTTGTGGAGCATCGGATTTCACTAATGCTATCTGCGCATTTGAAACACTTTAGAGAAAAGCAAATAAAATAGTTAGCGCGAATGCCGACCGGTAACTAGGCCTTCCTTCATAATGGAGTCCGACACTCAGGAAAACCCCAGTATTCTGTTGCAGTAATATCTAAGCTCAACCATCCCACATCAGGTGGTTATGCAAGCATAACCCTAGAAATAGGAGGAAAGCTCCACGGCATAGAAATAAATATTAAGCTGCAGGCTCCTCTCTTAGAATCGTCTTAAGCATGTTCCCACACAGTGACGAGTTTCAGTGAGACAGTTGTGCATTGAACGAATTCAAGTGGAACGCTCCCTTCCGTGAACTTTCAATGAGATCTTTTGCCAGCTCAAAACATCGGTCTCTTTTAAAATATGTAAGCTGCCACTCAAAATTACTTATGATCCTCCTATCTACAATCATATCCTGCTCTACTAACGATAAAATTACGGTAAACACCTCAATAACTATTTAGCATTGCCTTATGTACTGCCAAAGTAGGCTTCTTGAGGAATTTGTGTTTAATGAAGTCCCTAAAATGAATTAAACCCATCGGGAGAATTATGCCTGCTGCTTAGACTTTTGCAAAATTATCCAGATCTGGACATGGTAGATTTATCACGTGAGGAAGAAAAGGGGCGCAATGAGCAGAACAAACGCCTGTGATTACTTCAATTTAATTATGAAGTAGTTATAAGAACCAATCAGGGAAGTCGAGCACTTCATGGGGCATTGCAGCTAATTGAAGCAGAGGTGTTTGCATGCGCCTCCAAATGACATCTTGACATGCCCATTGAAATAATTCTCTGCATTTAGCGACCCGGGTAATATCCTCCCTAATGCGCCACATCCGCCAATTCATTGGTGCAGACATCAGAGGTGAGTTATCCATAAAGCCAAGTTTATCAGCACAGTCTAAGAAGAACTTCATCCCGCCAATCTTTTTGCATTCTACGTCTTCAATTATAATAATTCCAAATGTTTGATCAGGAGACAAGTTTGACATTATGTCGTGTAATTCAGCCCTAACATTCAGACACTGCTGCAGGAGCAATGAAAGTTCAATAACGTAGAAAGCGCAGTCATAATCAGCTAGCCTTAATCTTCCTTCTTCTTGACGCCGTTCAAATTCGCTGCCTTCAAGAAGGCGCAAAATGAGTCTGTAGTTTTCTGGTAACATAAAATATGACTGTTTAAGACGCAATACACTAACATCTACCGTAGTAGTGCGAGTAGAATTAACGATTCTCATTGACAATTCCACAAGCTTCGAATGAATCAAGTCTGAAGGAGCCAGCCTTTTAATGTTCATTGCGGACTCTATTAAAACGCAGTCTACCCTTTTAAAGGCATTCGTGGGGACAGAAAGGGATGAAAACCGAAGATGGAATTTCATTTGTTCAAAATGTTGTTCAATGCATTTGTTAATCCTCAAGAGGGACAGTGGCTGCGAGGGCGACAGCAGGGCTACGCAGACATGTCTGTCAATCCAATTCCACTTGCTCATGTATGAATGTTCATTTTTTGAAAAGATAACAGATTTCCACCCCGGAAGTGCAACGCAAATGCTAGCTATGTCAAAAGAGCTAAGATACTCGCATATTGTTCTGCGTACTTCTTCAGGGAGGTTAGCGATCTTGAAATCATGCCACTTTGCCTTGAGAAGGAGTAATTTATAAATGGATAATGAATAAAATATAGAAAATTGTGCACCACTGAACAATTTAACAATTTAACGATAACAAAGGGCTCTAGATTGAAGTGAATAAGAAGCGCTTGTCAAGATCTGAACAATCCAGCTTACCTCTGCTTCCATATTCGTAGTTCTGACTAGCACTGCTGAACACTATCAGCACAAGTTTATCAGATTAAATTAAACGAACACAACTCCAGTCATGGCGCCACTTACACGAGAGGTATTTGGTTGAATGATATCTCACATCAAAAGAGTCGTTAGCTTCAGCAAGTCAGAGGAGTGTTCGGTACATGCACTTTGCTAAATTTTTACTTAGTATGGCTAACTTATACTAATAGATGATTTTAACGAAAAAAACTCCTTCTTGCTGGATATAAGGGCTAAAGTAAACGAGTTAAACATGCGACCTCTAATACTGCTGCAGCTCTGGCGAATCTGGCTCTGCTTGAAGATCACGTAAACACTGAAGACTGTCTCATAACTACAAAGTTTAATCATCGTGCCTGCCAATGACGCCAAGGAATACACGCTGTCTTACGTGCCCTCTGGTAGGGCCTTTTTAGGTAAAGTAAATTTTAGAATCACTTAGACCCTAGCTTAGAACTATGCTGCATAAACTCATCCCAATAATTTATCAGTCATGAAGAGCAGGCAACTAGGCGACTCCAACGCCTATCAGAACGGACCTTTTGCTACTAGACAGGCAGGTGTTGCATCCTGTCAGGCAATTGGACTGCGAATTATGCTCGAGAAGCCCTGCGGTGTATAGGTAAATTCCACATTCAGATTACCAACTTTATGTTCATGTACTACCAGGAAAATCGAACGTCCCTGCATTGCAAGTTGCAATCATGGCTGAATTTCCGACAAAATACAAATAATCTACAAATTAGCCAGCGAAATGGAGAAATGGCCTTTTAGCAAAATGCAAAACTTTGAACAAACGACAATGCAACTTGCGCACTGAAACATTTTATCCGGTAAATTTGGATAATAGGTTCCTGTCGCTGCAAACGCGCCCTGACCTAATTTCGTTCATACTTAAATAACGGCTTAGGGGCAGCATTATAATGCTGATTTCACAGTTATTATGGCTGCCATACCATGAAATTTGGGGTCGCCAATGCCAGCACTTCGTTTGATAAGCAGGTAGATAGGAGGCAAAGGAGGGCAGCCTGCACCTGTAACCCAGTCACCTTATAACTGTGAATGCTCAATATCATTTGCAAACTAATAAAATCACTTATGCCAAGTCAAACTTTGTAGCACCCACTGAAACTATCAAAGTAAACGAATTGCGAGTTTTTAGTAAGACTTGTGGAATGATAGTTTAACAGGAATTTGTGAAATTCGTTGTTAGGGTATTTGATTACGTGCTCGCCTTTTAAGTCAAGTGGCTGTACTGCCAAATCTGTCCCATTGAAGAGACACATTAACCTACCTGATCGTTCGCAGTCACACCACCTCTAATCATTCTGACGCTCCTGTCCCCATCAACCCTCATCGCCAAATTGTGCGTTCCTTATAAGAAGATACTTTAACAGCTATTTGTGGGTTCACTTCTTGGTGCAAATTTTGTTGCTTTTTCTGCACCCTGGCTCCTTTCTACCCAGTCTTGTGTGTTTTCTACAGTCCAAGTGACGAAAATGGGCGTGTCAGGTGCCACGTCGAGTTTTGTGACTCTATGAGTTGTGTGTCGGCCTCTATTCTTGAACCCGCGAGACACAAAGGAGGCGAGACAGAAGGTACTACTGAAGTGGGAAAGTAGGTTTGCGTAGACAACGGATAGGTGCGTGAGAAGAAGGAGGGAAGATGCAGATGATGATGTAAATTGGCGCAAGAAGGAGCAAGTGCATGAGTGTAGGAATGCGCAATGTAGCGGAAGTGTGAGGTGATGCTTAGTTTTGGCAAAGTAAGGTAGAAGGCGCAAGCTGTAATCTCAGAGCGGGTTTGGTGTGAGTGGCAGCGCATCAAACTTACCTGGCGCCGGGTTCAGGGTGATCAGCAACGCTCTGACCCCAGGTGGAGGCTCAGCATTGCACTCCGCTGTGTTGAAGCCTGCGACGGACTCTAATCGGGTTCGCTCGGGTGCATAGTTTTTGCCAGTGGGGGGCCCTCGGGCATCCCTTTGAAGCTTCTCCTCTCCTGCATTGGTGTTGCCACTGGTCGTGTGGTTCGTCGCTGCTCTCTGCGTGAGGACTCAAGCATGGGAGGAACATACTTCAATCCTTTCCAAAAGAGACACCACTTATGGGAACACCCTTGTTAGGAATTGCTGAATAACAGTTGTGTTAGAAGCTCTAAACGAATTGTGTTTTAATCACCATGAACGAGGGAGAGGTGTTTCCATTAGCTTGACTCCATTTAAGCATTCTACTTACAACCTCCAAGTATGAGGCTCATTCGGGACAATGCAGTTGATATTGGGAAGTCCAAAACGAGTTTGTATGCCGTATCCGTAGATTACGCATAATTTGATATATTTCATTTGACTGGACCCGTTTAAATCGCATCCAATTGGCGTGGATTTGATAGAATGTATACAAATATATTATAGAGGTAGATCTCACAAAATGAGCATTACTTCAATTGGTACAACTCTATTCTTATGCAGAATGCCGAAAGGCGACCTTCTGCTTGAATGGATTGAGACTTCCTTGTTCAGTGCCTCTAAATGAGCTATTGAATTGCGCCGCTTTACTGGGCGGTGTAATGCACAATTAGTTGTGCTGTGCCAAATTTTATTCGAATAGAGCATTGACAATCTTTTTGATTTGATCCCAAGCATTCCAATGCGAAAAATACCGGATCAGGCTAAATTGTCATGACAACTTGGCATTGGGTTGACGCGGATTAGATGGGATGAACATCACACAGGCTGCACACACCGTACTGTCAGGAGTCTCAGCTAGCAAGCAGCTTCTGTTTGATTTAACAGCAGCCTCTTTACTCTCCATTTGCAAATATGCCACTATTTTCATCCAGTGCTTTGCGATGCAACAGTCAACATTTAGCCGTGTGCTACCCATTGGTTTACCTTACGTTGGCTTCACTACACTGAATTGGTTTTGATCAAATCGCATTAGATTTGAGGACTTTTGGATAAGAGTCCTTCGAGTGAATTAAATATAGGCACAAAAATGTGTATACCATCAGTAGCTTTAGCGACACTGTCATGAGCAGGATCAAATCGATGTCAACGACCGTTCTACATCGTTGCTTATTCATACCCTAATTCTGCAAATGACGTCGACAAAACTCGGCTATGTCTCCCAATGAGAAGATGTTAATGGACCCACGGCTGGATTTCATCCCGCTTCAGCAGTGATTATTGAAATTCACTCAGTTAAAACTTCCCTGGATAGATGTTCACATTTATAAAATAATTGTCCCATTTGGCAACCATGGAGTATCATGCTGCAATGCTGACACATAAACCAGTCGAATTTAGCATTGAGTTATGTAGACGCAAATCGCGGTAGTTCATAGTGCATAGTTTTTGTCAGTGGGGAGCTCTCGATCGTCCCTTTGAAGCTCTTCCTCCCCTGCATTGGCGTTGCCACTGGTTGTGTGGTTCGTCGCTGCTCTCTGCTTTGCGTTCTTCTCTTTGCCTTTCACGGAAAGGAGCATCACTAAAAGCTGCAGTCGATGTCCGACACTCAGCCGGTGCATCAATGGCAAGTGGAGAGTAGGGGTGTGGATGATTCAGCAGCTGGTCTGGAGATTTAAAACAGTCATCAAAAATACGCGAAATTCTTACTTTGTATTAATGGAAGGGACATACTGAGGCCATCTCTGGCTTTTCTTACCACTGTTATTGGTTCATTTATTTGCCAAGACTGTTGGGAGGCAGGCTAAGACGACCACACGTGCGTCCTGCCTGCCAGTCAACGGGACGTCCTTCCTAGGTCAGGGCTGACGATTTTCAGGCGTTGTCGACCTGCCATTACTCAGGCACTGGCCTTCTGTATGTGTGTCATCCGCGTCAGATGCACCCATACATCATCGCAAAGCACACGAAGCAGGCACTCTTCGCATCGAATGGACATTCCTCTGGATTGAGAACAGTTTTCTGTACAGCGCAGCTAGTAGCGAAATTGCACACCTCAGCATTACCAAAAGAGCACCAAAATGGGCGGTTCTAGTGCGAATCAGAGCATTTACTGATGGGTGGGCGATTGTGTAAAGTGTCTTGTAAACAAGAGTGAAGTGTTTAATATTGGAAGCGGCTCTTTGGCGGTTTCTTTTAGGTCTAATGCCGCAATAAATCCGATTATAAGTGGCACTTGATTTTGTAACTTTTGAACCTCATTCAGCCCCTACAAACCTTCTTTTTACTTGCAAATACAGGCCACTTTGCATGCATCCATATACCGTAGTGAACGCGAGAAATCGGGATCCATTTGGAAGGAATGAAGAATGAATGTAAATCCAAAGAATACTTGGTTGCAGTCACCGTTGCGTAAGGAACTTTATCTTGACTGATGTGCTGGTTTTGATTGTTTTAAATTACTTCAACTGGGTAGATTTCAGCCTATTTGAGTCCAGGTCTTATCAGGCGGGCTTGTAGTTCATTCTGAACCAGCTGCTAAATTTTAGAAAATTAGCAATAATTTTTATGGACACTGGCTGGTTACAGCTGTATAAAATCAATTGAATTAAAGGCCATAAGATTAAGCAAATACTAGGGAATAATCAAGTCAAGTGGTGAAATATTTGCTAGTTTTATGCTGATATCGATATTAGCAGCAAAATACTGGCTACATGGTTCTTAAGGACCCAGAAATCATCTACCTGAAGCCTTTTGAACAAAATCCACTTTCCTTCCGTTGGCATGCCAACAATAGCATGTAATTTGTGCCATTGTTGACCCACAGACGAATCAAGTGTGTTCCTGCGTAATAGTAGGCAAAGTGGCTAAATGAGACAGAAATGTAGACACGCAAAAGCCTATGTCAACCGAAAGTTAGATTTAAGTGCTTCCAAAGGGTTTATACCTCTGGCAGCATCTCGCAGCCAGTTAATAGTTAAGAGGATATCACTTAAATATTCGTCATCGTAAAGGGATTTGCCATCTGCTGGTAAAGGGCAGTAGGAAGTGCTACATCTGGACATTCAAGCGTGAAAGTGGGGGAGTTTGGACTCAGAACTGTGAGCGTCACCTAGTCCTTAGGCCAATATACTAGTCCATTTGCTTCCAGATTCCTTCCAAAGTGTTCATCTGCAGCCCTATGCGTTTGCATATTATCTGATTCCTATTGAAAACAAATATTGCTGCCAGTAACTGGACAGGAAATGGAATAAAATGTGCAATCATCTCCTGTGCGATTTTAAAATTCTACAAGAGTTACCCGAATCCAGCTTGAAAATAACTATCTCTTGATATTAATTATCTCGTCCTCCATTCCCCACTCTCGTGTTCCACGTCTAAATAAAATCCCTGAGGACGGTCAAATAAAGATAAATTGAAATCCTTGCCATGTAACTAAGTTAAAACAAGTATTGAAAAAAGGAATTTGGCAGAATTTAAGCGTATTTCTCATTCGTTATCAGGCTTTTGAATAAACTCATTGCAGAATACCATTCAGTGTTAAAGAAATGAAATGAAACTACTAGAGACCGAAAGACGATCGACTGCGGTTGTGGTAAAGGAGAGGAGAGGGTTACCAACTCCTTTGCACGCTTCTGCCTTGTTGATTAAACTGCAGTGACGCGAGGTCATCCCTAGGATTAGGAGTATACGAGAAAAGTGCACAGAGGATGAGCATATTGGTGGATAATAATATATTTGAATGATGGGTTCATCTTACCGGCTAACAATGATGCGCAGAGACGGGACCAATGAAAGATGGCTAGGGCTGATCTTTCCTAGATGCTAGGTGTAGAGAATTTGCAAATGCAAAGATGAAGAGGGATGTCTAATCTTGTGGTTAGACCAAGGGAAGTGAAGTGAATGAAGAGGCATGTTGACGGGCTTGGTTAAAGTGGTTTAAAGACGAATGTGTAAATAAGTCATGGGTGCGTAGAAGGGCCAAGTATTGAAGAGACCCCGATGGAAGAAGTATTGCTGGATGGGAAAATATCGTTGAATCAAACTTGACCTGAAAACCATAGGCGTGGATGCAGGATTTTGGGGTGGAAATAAACCCTTTTCAAAAGGGAATAAATAAATTTATTGCTTGGCTAAATCTGAAACTGCAATGCCGGCGCATTAGATGGGGTTTCGTTGTAAATCGAGGGAATGACAATCGATTTAATGTACGCCTGCACAACCTAGTGTGGGGCGGCAGGCTTCGACTGAAGGATGAAAATCAAATGCTTATCAGCCTCGAGCCCTTCTTTGACTAATTGCACAAAAGGATTCTACTACTAACACTTATTGAGCACCAAGCGCTAAAGCTAACATCACCTATTTCTGATGCGAATACATTTATGCAAGCAGTCTATTTACCACTGGATACTTTCCCACCTTATCCACGTTAGAGATAGGCGTATCATTGCATTGCGAAAGCGTGCGTAGCATCAAATGATATTCAATTGGTGATCCACTAAGCTCATTATGGTCTCCCACATTTTCCTCATAAAGTCATTGCCTGATTTTTTTACCTTTTCTCAATTCACACTGCGTTGTGTAGGAATGTTTCACTCTGATTTTAGTTTCCGCACTAAAATCCATGCGTTCACCTCCAAAGAAATGCAACCCGTTGATGCGATACAAAGAAGCAGCTGCACATAAAAATAAGCTTACGCAGTAGGGGAATGCTGTTTGATTTGCTTGTAAGTTGGTCATCTAGCCACGCGTTATGGCACCTAGCCGTGTTGTACTGCAACCTCTTGGTCGCCTTTTCACACTTTTTCCGATTACCTAGGCTATTTAGGGCCCTTCGTCTTACGTATAGCTCAAATGCAGTAACCGTGGCTTAATTAATTATCTGCGCTCCTAGCCATGTTAATGAATTTAAATTTATCCGAAACCCCTATCTTAGAATGGTGTTAAGTCGAAATATCGGGAATCTAAGAAAATTCTACCACAACAAATACCTTACCCTTTCCTTTGACGAACTAACTTCAGATGTTTTGGCAGCACACATGAAAGCGTTAACACTGCTACGGGCATCACAGTTGGCTTCGTCCAATCTTTGTCTTGATGGCTCTCGAGATAGGTATACCCGTCGCAAGAATTTGCGGTACGTCTATCACATGATTCTTTGCATTCACTTCCATAACATTCTGCTTTTCGCTTTTGAACAAAAGTGTTATGAATATTGACCAATGTGTTGATTAATTTGAGGACAACTTTGTAAGACTAAATATTATCAAAGGCAAATTACCTCATTGAAAATAATCGAAAACGGGGCCATAAATACACAGCCTTGTGCATCGCACCTGCGTGTTGCATATTCACCAAAGCAACACTTGGCGAGTAGTTTCATGTGGTGGGGTCGATCACCCTTGCCAGTTACCTACTTCCATCGACAGAAAATCGCGGCTATAAATGCAACGAGTAGCACTTTTGAGGTCACTTGTGTCCTTTTTTAGAAGTCCACTTACATAATTAATACTTTCCAATGAAATTGTCTAGCGTGTTCACTTTATTTACGCATTAACGATGCCAGATGATGATTGTGTTCTTAACAGTGAAACATTCAAAATTTTGCTCTCATATTTAAAATAAAGTTTGGTGTATCCTTTCGCAAATTTCTTCTTGGCAATGAAATTGTCACCTGTGATTCTCGGCACTGCTTTCTCTTGTAGGTAGGAAGAAAATGCGAGCCTAAACTTAAAAGGAAATTGGTCTCCAATTAAGCTTGGAGGCATGACAGCCCCTCCCTTTTAGAGGATTCGTCCCATATGTCATGTCGGTTAATATGGTTGTGTCCGCACCTTTTAGCGTTCATTCCTCAGTAAGCTATTCGTAACAATTCAAGTCCAGCAAAGTTTTAAAGGATGAAATTTGCTTCTCGACTGTTGCCAAATTATCGGTAAGTGGATGTTGTGCATGGATTTTTTGCACATTCCTGTAAGAAGGAAAGAAACAATATTATTTTCATTGCCTCAGACAACGCCTACTGATGATATTATAGTAAAATGTGTTTAAATTTTGACTGGTCAAAAATACTAAGCAAATCTTTAGTATGCAATAACATACGGAGCAGTTGTTTTTGTTATTTATCGAATACGTGGGTGTTATGACATCAGACATCACTATCACTGTTTGTGTCCAGCACCTACACTGCCACCGAGGCAAAGGATATTGCCTCACCTAACAGAGAACGTAATGCAGTGCTAGGTTATTGACAGTTGCAAATGTACTAACAGCCGAACGGTATTTCTCCATATTTTCATCATGATTTACGCAAGCACGACGTACTGACCAGCAACTAGTAGTAGTACATGCAACAAACGAAAAAGCTAAGGCCAACCAAAGTGGTGTTTCCAGGCTCATGCAAAAGTAGCATCATAGCAATAGTGTTGAACTATGGCAGGCGGTTAGCACGCTCTTCTCTCTATATGATCAGGCCAAAGAGAACATTACTGATCCATTTGTGGTAGTTGCGATGGGCTAGCGCCTATGCCATTGGTGACGTGAACTTTGTCAGTAATGGTGTTGCGTTCCACTAACGGGAGGAGGTTGTCATAACCCCTGAGGTAGTGGCAGGCAAGGCTGCCAAGAAGGCATCAAGGGTGAAGGTACAGAAATCAGTGAAAGAGAAAGAGAAGAGGAGGAAGATGAGTTACGCTACCTGTATTGATGGTGTCGGGCGAAGTCCATCCTGATGCGGGCATCTCCTGGAAGACGATGTGTGAAATGAACTCCTTCATGGACGATATCTTTGAGCGAATTGCTACTGAGTCGATGCGGTAACGTACTGGAATGACTCAATCATTACGAGCAGAGAATTATGGGCTGTAGTACGCCTGCCACTGCTCAGCGAGTTTGCAATCCATGATCCGTTTCGAATGTGACTGTCCAACCACTTCTCTCCTCTGCACTTTGTGAGCTCAAGTTTATCATCAGCGCCACCAGTAAACCAACCCGATCCATGTACTGTAGCGGCGCGTGCTTTTGTGTAAGCCAATCAGTTAAGAGTATGTTTCCTACTGGCTCCTAGAATGTGACGCTAATCCAAGCGACACGCGTGAGCGAAGTCGTTGCTCTGCATCCACGAGGTCTTCAGCTCTATCGCAATACATTGACATTAAACGAAGGAAGACTATTTGTCCCTTTGCTTAACAGTGAGAAAACCTGCTGATATCATTGAGGCTAGCAGAGTCATTACCAGCTCTGGAGCAGAGGGCAATTTATGTGGTACAATTAATCCATGCAAATCCTACCGACGCCATCATTTTTAGTTCCAGTAAACTAGGATTTTTGTCAAATGCAGTCAAGCCCACATGCACCTTATATCCTCTCTCTCATTAAGTTAACGTTGGGCATTGATAATGAGTCGCCTGTTCAACACTCTACGCCACATCCAAAATGCGAATCAAAGCGTCAGCATGTGGGCCAAGTCTACATCTGCATTTGCATCCCTTGAGAAGAAGATGGACTTCTCCACGATGAATTGAATACCCACTAGTGTGCCTCTTCAGTTCTGCAGAAATTATGTTCACGCTTAACCGACTTTGTGTCTGCTTGCAAAACCCTGATCTGTTACTCGATTAGAACTCATCGCTGGGCTCACAATGAGAGATACTCTAATGTGAGCAAGCAGACGGAGGTTTGGTTGCCAGGACAATGTTGTAATGCCACCTGACGCGATGTCTTCTCGACCTACAATCAGTTAGCGAGTGATGTTTGTTCACGCCATAACTGACTGCATTTTGTAATGTCACAGAATGCAATTGACAAAATCTAGTTAGAGTGCGTAATTGTTTAATTTTGCGTGACAGCTAGGTAATAAGACAAATCACCCCCAATCGCGAGAACGGCACAATCAATTGAAGTTGCAGGCATAACTGAAGCTTAGGTCTAGTAAATTTGAGTACATTAGTAAGTTTGGAAATACTTTGAGGTTGGAATATGTGTATTTAAAACAAAACTATGATAACGTACAAGAGCAGATCAACATCAAGGGAAATTTAGGCACTTGGACACTTCTCAGATCATCTTATTTCGGCCTCGCTGAGAGTCCCTCTTTGGTGCAATTGTGCGAAGTCGTATGAGTCGTGCATAGAGTTATTGACAAGCGTTGATAGCTGTGAGTTGCAGACGTGGTATCTCACTGGCATCGTGATAAGCTCCTAATTCTAACGCGTAACATTACATAAGGATATGTTTTCTGTGCCTATTCCTTTGCCCACTTTGATGTTTGCGCTCATTTGCAGCCCTAGCAATGGAATTTGATGCACAGGGGGCCTATAACTTGGGGCCTAATAAATAAATAACGCAAAGTACAGATACATATAGAAGCAAAAGCTGAACCAACTACAGCAGTCAATTCGTGAGTCTAGAATCCCTAAAGCTACGTCAAACGGATGCTGCGATGTTCAATGCCGCAGGTAAGGAATTGGGATCAAGACGTAACAGGAAGGCCCTGAAATGTATTTAGGATACCTTAAATATGTAGCCACATAAAAAGGCGCGAAAAATAAATTATTGAATAGTAGCTTAATAAAAGCTGTCACTTAACTGCTACGAATGACTGCAGCACATACTGAAGGCGAGACAGTACATACGCCGGCTGTCACAATGTAGGGCATCAGAGGTAGTGGCTGGGTAGACGCAGAATCGCATGGTAGGTTAGAGACCCCCTAGACAACCTGAAGTCAGCACGTTATAATGACAATAACCTAGGCCTAACAGAAGTGGTAAGATATCAAAGAATGTCAGTGGCATAATGGATGTCGGTCGCAAGTCAACGGTAATGGTAGTCCTCAGCGGTCGTTCATTGTTGCGCATAGTCATTGGGTCGTCCACATTACCGCACGCTGAATTGTGAGTGCATGAGTTGCAGCTGCTGCGGTCTTAGACCAAGAATCGATTTGGGCATGTCACCATCGTAAAAAGGTTACGAGTTCATTTTTGGGCCGTTAATTACATTGCGCATCAATGCAAATGAGAAATTTTAATACACATTTCTTTACGATAATGCGAATCGCACAGAGAGCAGAGCCTACAAAAAGCATCCTCCACAGACAGGCCCTCTATTATTATAACGGAAAGTGGCCTACCGCTATGGCCGGCAGTTACCGAGGGCTAATCAACCAAATGTGATCAGTTGTAGCCTAAGTCATCCCTCATCGTCTGATAAATTAAATATCAAAAACCGCAACCTTTATCGTAGTTTGCTTCTTGCACGTTGCGAAACCACACCTTATGCATTTGGTTGATTAACTTGTGCAAAGAACGTAACTTGCACATCCTCCTGCAGCCTTATTTAAATGCACTTGGGGTTTTTTCTGGAATACAAATGACATGCCAACCTCGTTAGAGCACCATTCCTGGTCTCACGAATCAAGTATTAGTAGAGAAGCAAAATATTTGCCTTAATAAGCACGCTGCATGTGATACAATTGAGCTATAGCCAACTAAGACAGAAAAAGCAGTTGAATATCGGCGAATGATAAAAATATGACGATGCATTCAGCCAGCTCGAACGTTATATTAAGCAAATAGTGCAAGAAAACATGAATAAAATTTGTATGTAGAATAACTTAAATGATGGGAGCTGTGCTGCATGTATCAAGGCAAGAGCGATAGTTAAAGCAAAACCGCTCAAATTTTACTTAAACCGACAGCCACGCGATACATTAGGGATAGTGATAGCCACACACCCAAATGATAACCACGCAAGCACTCAGAGGTGACACCTAAAACGTGGTGCCAAAGCAAATAAAATCTCGTAACACTATTACTAGGTGTAAAACTTTGTGCGTAGTAGATTGTTGACGATACGATAGCGCTTAAACTATTTCAAGAAATCGGCAAAGATTCGAGAAAAGGGCTGTAAGGTAAATTAATCGTCCACTAGACAAAATCACTGGCAAGATGCATCACTTTCGAACTGCTGCTAAAGTAAAACGATATTTTGAAAGGCATTGTGTTAGGAGCATTAACAGTCTCTAAGATCTGTAGCGTTAAAAAGTTTACCCTTGGAGCGCCTTAGCTGAACCCTTAAACTCTTCCTTCCCAAAGCCTATCCATCCGTCGCACGTATCGTGCCCTGTGCACCTACAGCTTTGTGAACAGACACACTGCGTTCAACATAGAACGTGAAAATTTTTAAGGCATTTGATCTTGTACGCACATCTGCTTTGCTTAATTGCTCTGCCCAGATACACTTTCACACTTATCACCCGTCAAAATGACGAACGCAGGTTAATCAGGTCCAATCCACTCCACTCTTGTAGGAGATGAAAACGAACAGGTTAAAGCCTTCAAGACCCCTCTGATGTGAGCAAAAGGCCCAATTAATTAGGAACTTATTTTAGAGGAGACCGTGTAAATTGATAAACACCTGCGACATCAATAACGTGACATATCAAACGTGCCACACAATTTAGCTTCTAGGGTTGGGCGAAAATACACCTTGGTGAAGGCGACCCGACACGCTTATGTTTTTGTAAGGGCTACGACTCAGCCCTCAGTAGCGAATCCAAAGCTTCATGATTTTACTAATTGGTATGAATTTCGAGGAAATCTGTCGGAGTCTGGCAAGATAAGTAAATACAATGTAAAAAGTATCAAGCAGTGATCAGTGGTCACTGTACATGGTAAACCCCGTAGTCGTGCATCGTGTTTGCAAGCATTTTAACTAAGCCCATTCGCAAAGATGTAACCACTCTGTGAGCTTCCCTGTACATGGTCTGCTTGAAATCCCGTGCATAGTTTTTAATCTCTGAGCATGTGATTGTGTATTTCTCTTCAAATAGTGCCCAAAAGGGCATGCAAGTAGATCTCGAGATAAAATAGAGAAGTTGAGAAGGTAAGGAAGTAAAATTATGGCAATATTCCCGCACAAGAGCGCCATGTATTAATATCGCTAAGGAAAGTTTTCTGGCACCTTAGTTGTTCAATATGCTGAATCAATTTATGGATGTTTCCGGAGTCATAAGGTGGCATTGAAGTCCACACTTGACGTTTTTCGCTCCGAAGCCATCCCATATCTGTAGTTCAAAAGTTTAAAGCGCTTTTTGTTTTGTTTTATTTGTGATTAAGCTTTTTAACGAACCACTGCAGAATGTTGCCAAAGGTTAAATAAAGCACTACCCCAACGCATTTGACAGAGCGAACAATATTGGTGTTGCACCTACACAGACAAGCCATCGTTCACAATTATATTGAATGTCTCTCTGCTTCGAGAAAGGTAGCATTCGCCAGTTTTCTTGACTTTCACGGTAAGATGGTCCACTTTAAGGCTGTTGGTTGAGATGCTATGGATGTAAATTGGTTTCGAGCGTGTTATTTGTGCACTTAGCTGCGGAGACACTGTGGTCTAATGTCAAATCCATTTCCAGCATAGCACAAGCCTTAGAGAGTAGCCACAGACTCTCTTGACTGCTTCCTTATGTTCCGTTCTTATTCTGTTTCCATAGTGATGCACAATTCATTCCAAGACACGTATACAACAACACCGGTAGTGGGCATGCGTCTTTCCATGCAAGCATGACCTACAACGTCCCATAAGGAAAATTGGACCGGCAAGTTATGCCTTCAATTTGATTTATTTGCCCGAATTACCTGTTTAAATTGAGGCAATGAGCAACTGAACTACTGCTGGTCCTACATCTAGGCGCAATTACAAGTATTCGCAGCACAATACCGTAATTTAACCAGCAATAATAACATGGTGCAAAAGTTTGGTTTAGAATGTGCAGTATCTTTTTGACCAGGAGGTCAATATGACAATTTGCAAAAACAGGCAAGATGCAATTTAACTCGTCATCAATACTACAGAGTAAAAATGGATGCAATGACAAGAGCCTCGCAACAGGTCTGTCTACGCATTCTTTCAGCCAAAACCTGTGCCCAACTCGGGTAAAATTGGTTGGTTTGAAGTACCTCAGTAGCAAGATATTGCTGTTGCTGCTGCTGCATGAACTGCTGTGAGTTGTGTTGAGCCACCATAGATGCAATGTACTGCACCACTAAGGGATCATTTTTTGCGTTGTCGGTTACAGCAGCAGCTGCAGGATTCGGCCATACTGGGAACGAAATCGCTGCACTTGGCAGGATCTGTGCAACTGCTGCGGAACCCTGCAATGGTAGAACAGCCCTTTCATCTCAGCCTTTGCCTACATATGTAACCTTCAGAAGCATTTTAGTCGTCAGCGATTAAAACAGGCCTTGCGCATATAGTAGAAGCATAATTTCCCTAGCTAATCCTCAAACGAATGTGCTTACGGGTTGTAGCGCCGGAAGACAATGGCCGAGGTCACAACCAAGTGGAGCAGTAACGGCCATGGGGCAATTTATTTGGAACTTTGTGGTAAGCTGTGCAATATTAT